>PVLC010033340.1:0-17478 GCA_004027655.1 Graphiurus murinus | reverse complement strand
GCACTGTATTGCCAGAAAAGCAAGTCATTTCATAAAAAACTGAAGTTTTTAAATCTACACTAAAGAAGCTGAAAAATTCATACTAATTTTGAGCTATTCAGAATCTAGTCTCTTATAATAATGAAAGCATTTTCCAGTTTACAAATGACTGAAGGCCAAAATAATGAATTTTAAAATTAAGCAAAAGTTGGAAAAATTGCATATTAATATCAAAACCAAGTGACATTACGTCTACTACTTAGAAAGAAAGGCTGACATGAAGACATGGAGACAGCAATCTTGGGATAAGGGTTTCAAAACCTAACACAATGATATAAGGCACTCCCTCAACCTCACTCTATACTTGGGTCATCTTAAATCCAGAGATTACTAGATAGGGGAGAAAACATAGAGAAACACAACTTTTCATGCCTTTTTGGCTGGTTTGGCCGTTAACTGCTTTTCTCTTTCAAATTCCTTCTCTCGTTGCTGCTCCCTTTCCAACTCTTCTTTTTGCCTCTTCTGCTGCAGTTTAAGTGCTCTTTTCTATGTTGAGAAAATTTGAAAAACAAGAGAATAATCAAGGGTTATAGGGTATAGTCTAATTTAAAAGTAACAATGCAGCCAGGCACAGTGGTGCACCCTTGTAATCCCAGTACTTAGAAGGCTTGAGGTTCAACAAGTAATGAGACTCTCATCAACCTAGAAAGCCCAATAAAATAAGGCTGGGGGTCTAGCTTGGAGGTAGAATGCCCCTGGGTTCAATCTCCAATACCACACACACACAAAAAAATTTTTTTAAGTAATAATGCTTTAGTTTGAGGGAATCAAAACACATGTACAATATCACATTAAACTTTTGCATTTGTTCTGGATAACTTAAAGCCCTTTTGATTGAAGAAAAAAAAAAAGCAACCTGTTACTCTGAGCTATTATTAAATGGGAACTGTAGCTACGTATCCAGAAAATATGAGCCCATCAGCCAAGCCAAAAGAAGCTCAGAGAAGGGTTCAAAAAATGCCTTTTTTTCTTTTTTGCAGTTCTGGGGATCAGCTCAAACTTGGGGCCTCACACATGATAGGCAAGCACTCTCCCACTGGGATACACCCCCAGCCCAATTTTCAAAAGAAAAAATGCACTATGATTTAAGTATGTTATTGTAAATGGAGGTATATAAAGTCAAAAAAAATGAATACTGAAGAAAAACAAACTTCTACTTGTATAAAGATGTAAAAGAACTTTCAACTCACCTTTAATTTTGATGTCTTTTCATGAAGCATTAGCATCTCTTTTCTTATATTTACCAATTTGGCATGATAGTGTTTAGCTTCAGAGAACTTAACATGGAAAAATGAAGAGTCAAGTTAAATAGACTGAAATATCAAAATGGATGAAGATGTCAATACCTAAATTACAGTTCATTATTCCTAAGCTGGTCAGTTTTTTTAGAGTCTTAATTATGTCTACATTTTAAATTCCAAAATACAAATTTTGTTGAAACCATTAGTAGGATTTTGAAAACATTTAATTCAGTTCATATTGATTAAAAGTTACTTATCATAAAACAGACATTTATATTATATTGAAAACAGACAAAATTTGCTTTAAAGACATACAATATAAACCAGGCACAGTGGTGCACGCCTATAATCCTAGTCCTTGGGAGGCTGAGACAGGAGGATTGCAGGTTCAAAGCTAGCCTCAGCAACTTAGTGAAGCTGTCAGCAACTTAGCAAGACCCTGTTTCCAAACAAAAAATAAAATAGGGCTGGGGGTGTAGACTGGAGGCAGAATGCCCCTGGGTTCAATCCCCAGCACCACACACATACACACACACACACACACACACATGTAATATAATCCTAAAATTTAAGTAAAATCATCCAATAATGCTATCAGTTTCATTTACTCTCTATTGCCTTTATAAGGGAGAACCCAGTCAAGGTACAGAGGACAATTTAAGTGACTTGTCTACTCATCAGGAACACTCAAGCTATGGTCAGAGATTCCTGAGAGGATAGTGGACAAGTTTAGTGATGCCCCTGGGCTTCTGAGGTCAGACCAAATGCTTTCCCAGGAGGTATAAGTACATACTTTACATCTCAGCCTGCATAGCTTGAAACCAAGTCTCATGACAGGTAAATAATGGAGGATGGTGCAGGCCTAAATAGGTGAGAAAGAAAGAGAAAAAAGAACTTTGTTTTCAGACAAGGCAACAGAATGAAAAGATGTGAGAGAAGTATGAGGAGAGAGATTCGCCACCTTACTGTGGCCACACATAAAGTCACAGTCTGACAAGCCCTAGAGCTCACAGACCCTCTACCTCTCTCAGGTCCTTCCGGTTTTCAAATCCTAGATGATAATCAAAACCACTCTTGGATGAGAGAAGGAAAAAGAGGACTCAGTTTCTGACCCTTCAGAATGAAGCAACAGTATTATATCTGCTTGGTTTGTTCATTCAACATTCATTCAGCAAATGCCCATTCTCCTGCAATGTCAACTTGGTGAGGAATGCAAAAGTAGGTCAGTGTAGCTTTGCTCACCTCTTTCACAAGAAGTCAGGAACTACTGAGCAGAATACTTTGTACTTACTAGAACAGGCCTCTGTCTATTGCTAAAGAATATGGACTTTGTTTTTTATTGTTATATAAGGAAAACATCAGAAAACCACATTTGCCTAATGAAAAGTCCATTAATTGTATATGTATGAATCCCTACCAAATCATGCAAACCAAGCTATTTCTAATGTTCAAGGAGAAAAGAAAGGGAGCAACAAGTTATTTGTTTTTGTTAATTCCCTTTTCTTAAAATAAAGAGTATATCTGTTCCTCTCATCAAAAAGCTATAGAGCTGTTCTTTTTTGAGTACTGGAGATTGAACCCAGGAACATTCTACCTCTGAGCCCAGCCTTATTTTTTTATTTTGAAACAGGGTCTAAGTTGCTGAGGCTGGCCTTGAACCTGCAATCCTCCTGTCTCAGCCTCTCAAGTACTGGATTACAGGTGTGTGCCACTGTGCCTGGCTGAGCTCTCTTTTCTAAGTCTTCAGTTATGACCAAATCTGTTCCACTCATAAATAAGTTCCATTTCCTATTACATGTTCAACATTTGAAAGATAACAATTCAAGACAATGGAAGTTCTAGTAAAGTAAATCAAGGTTTCCTATTAAGAAGACAAATCTAAACTTTAAAAATTAGAGGGTAAGATCTGAATCATACTTAAGAACATAGTTGGGAGGATGAACCCAGCTATTTCTAAAACAAGTTATCATTAAGTTACATCAATAAAATCATACTTACCAAAGCATTAATATCCAACATAGAATGACATTCCTTAAATTTTGAAATCTCTTGTTCCAGTGTATCTAATAATATAACCTGGTTCTGTCTAAAACAAAAGCACATAGCCAAAATAAACTATACATATGTGAAGGATTCATCTTGGTTAATGTTAAGGGTTAGAAATTAAGTTGGAAATGTATTGCCTCTGCAAGATTTATTTGGTTTAGCATATCTTTTTTACTATATTTATGTGGGTCAACTTAAGGGCCTTTTTATTCCTTTCAATTTTTCTTCTTCTTTTTTTAATGGTACTGGGAGTTGAAACCCACGGGCATTTTATCTCTGAGATAAATCTCCAGTTCTTTTTAATTTTTACTTTGGAACAGGGTCTCACTAAGTTGCTAAGACTGGCCTTAATCTCGAAATATTCCTGTCTCAGCCTCCCAAGTACTGGGATTACAAGCATTGGTGCTACCTTTCTTTTACATTGATCAGTGTGTCTGTTCTTTTGCCAAACTCTATCTTGACTTATATAGCTTTATAGTAAGTCTTGAGATTAAGTAGTGTAAATCTTCCAACTTTATTTTTTTTTTCAGTATTGTGTTGACTATTCTAGGTCTTTGCCTTTCCATATGAACTTTAGAATCAGTTTTCTCATGTCTTAATCCTCACATCAACCTTATGAAACAGACTGCAGAGCTACTAGGAAACATTTCTCTTTTTCTCTTATCTTAAAATTTAATTACCTTCCTTAACACTCAAGTTTAATAACTACCAATTTATCATGTTCAATAGTTAATTCTACCACTATCTACATAATCTTTTTCAAACTACTTAACCTCTCTGAGCCTCAATTTCCTCAATCATAAATGGGTATAATGTTAAATACTTCATAAGGTTGGTGTGAGGATTAAGACATGGTAAATAAAACACTAGGCATGTAGAACATAGACAATAGTAATAGAGTAGCTGATTTTACTATCATCATAATCGGCATTGTCATCTTGATGCCTAGAAAGATAAATGGGGTTATTCAAAACACTAAATTTTGGCCAATGTCATCAATTAAACCTTGATTTCCAGCTTCCTGTAAGTAAAATGTCATCCACATGTGGTTTGCTTATCTTCCCTCCAGTCTATCACATCTCACCCAAACTCCCCCACACAATCTTTATGGCTTTTTTTGCCACGAGGATTGACTGGCATCAAAATACAAGGCATACCACACACTAGGGATAAGAAAATTTCCCTTGGGGCTAGTGGAGAACCAAGAGTGCTGCCAACACCCTAACTATAGTAGTGTACCACACATAGGGAAATACAGTGCCATTTTTATGTTAATTTAGCACCTTAAAGCCAAGATTACAACATTACTTACTAAAAATTATAAAGCAGGTATAGTTGTTGATCATTCCCCTCCTTTTGCCATAACAGTCTTCTGAAGTAAGTTTTCAAAGGGTTGGTCTTACAACAGAAGCACTTCATAGCCAGTTTAAAGTTGACCACCATAGAAAGAAACAACAGACAAGTCAGCCTGGGCAATGCAGAGAGATTCTGACCCAGGATGAGGCAAAAGCTAAGTCAGCTGTCTCTGGGTGGGAACTAATAAAGTCAGAGTATACATTTTTTATGTTGATCCCACTCAATGAGTTCTGTTCTACTTATTCTGTTCTTCTTTTAGCATATCATCCAATCCTTTATTTATAGAGTTATTTACTAGGAATGAAATAGGTCAGGTCAAAAAAGATATTTAAGGACTTCTGACAACTCATTTGAACCAGCAACTGAATACAGTATGACTTCTGTGAAGGCAATTTTTCAACTCAGAAACACCCATCCCACAACAATCCCCAGTAGGCAATACCTTTACAAAATAATGATATAAAAACTAATCACAGAGTCTAGATAAGATTTAGGAGTACTTCTTGGAAGAAATCAAATGCTCTATTCATTTCCCTTTTTACATTTAGATGACTATGTACTCCTCTGCTCCCATATGAAAGATACAGAAGTACTCAATTATGATTAAATGTTACAAAGCATTATATCTTAACACTGTTTGTAATTATAGAGTAATTATGACTATGTCTGAGAGGAAATGTGTGCCTCTCTGGCTTTTTGTTAGCTTACGTGAGTTCCTGGAGGGCTTGTTTTGATCTCTGCAGATCTGGCAAGTAGTGCGAAAGCAATCCTTCCGCCAGCTGCTCCACAGCTTTGTCTTCCACAGTCAAGTCCTCAATTAACCCTTCATCAGGAGAAGTGTCACTTAAACCTGTCCCCAAACAAATCAAATTTAGGAAGCTTTTAAACTGTCACAGTACTAAAAGGAGGTTCAGGAATCACAGGTAGGAAGACCCACAGTGAAGTTGAGAACACATAATCACTTTCCCAACTATAGGTATTCTTCTTTCCTTTTAGAATCATTGGTTTAACGAGAGTAAAATGGTCACTTTACTAAACTGTAACTTAAAGGCATTTATAATTAACACTAAGCTCTGAAACATCTCTCTTTATCAGTAACATCAAATTAGATCACTCTCTAGAATGCATTTATTACAACACATTCCTTTTTACATACTTCTAGGTATAGTTTTATCACATATTCAAATTTTGGCAAAATGGGGGAAAACAATATGTTGTCATATTCAAAGTAAGATTTTAGAAAGTCAAAATAAAATTCTACAATTTTTACTTTAACCCTGAGAAACACATGGACAAACTCTGGAATCCTCAAAGGTGCAAGGCAACACTCAACCTTTGAGGAAAGAGCTAAACAGAAACTGAAAGGCTACACAAAATAAATATAAATATAAATATAAATATATACACACATACATATTTCCCATTATATGTGTGATTTAAAAAAAGAACACTTAGGAATATAGTGCCACTGATGTCCCTCTGGATGCTCCAGAAAGGAATAAATTGTATCTGGCAAATAATTGCATTGCTTAAGTCTTAACAATACAGTGACTTTAAGTACATGTGAAAACATTATTACAGATGAACAAGAAAAACACCCAAATAAGAGTATTTCAACTTTAAAGTATAATAACTAGTTCACTTCCCTTACAATACATACACACACACACACACACACACACACACACACACACACACACACATTCAATTCACAGGCCTATTTCCCCAATCCCAATCTTCTGGTAAATTATTGGATGAGTCTGTTATTCATGTTTTAATTGCTAAGCTCTAAATACTTTATTGTGAAAGATTAAAGAAAAAGAAAGGGCACTTACCTTATTCATACAAGAAATATTTACTGGACATCTATACCATGTACCAGTTTCTTACAAAACAGCAATAAATAAAACAAATCCCCTTCCTTAGAAAGGCACAATACAGGGAAACATAAAGTATGACAAGCGCCATTAGGGAAGTCTGGGAATGATACCCGAAGGAAGTGTGAGCCTATGAGGGGAGGCTTAAAGAATGAATGTAAAAACTTAAAACACTTCAGAGAAGGACACAAACTGAAAAATCAAAACATCCCTTCTCCCCCCTAACTCCACGTGGAGTCACTCTGGAGTTTCTTACATGGCAACATAAAATAGTCTATCATAAATGAAATATGACTCATACTGTTCTGCAATTTCTCTCTTTTATGTCTTAGATATCTTCTTTCAGCATCATATATGGATTTACTATATTGTGTGTGTGTGTGTGTGTGTGTGTGTGTGTGTGTGTGTGTGAGGGGGGGGGGCAACCTGTCTATCCCCAGACTGACCAGAGATTGAACCCAGGAGCATTCTACTGCCAAGATGCACCCCAGCCCCCCCCCCTTTTTTTGCGGTATTGGGGATTGAACTCAGGGGCATTCTACCTCCGAGCTATACCCCCAGCCCTATTTTTCATTCTTTATTTTGAAACCGGGTCTCACTAAGTTGCGGAGTGCCTCACTAGGTAGCTGAGGCTGGCCGCGAACCCGGATCCTCCGGTCTCAGCCTCCAATGCTGGGATTACAAGCAAGCGCCACCACACCCGGCTCCCTTTTATTTTTTAAACAGGGTTCACTAGGTTGCTGAGTCTCACAATGTTGCTGAGGCTGTCCTCAAACCTGCGATTTTCATGTCTCAGCTTCCTGAGTACTGGGATTACAGACATGCACCACCACACCCAGCTTACATTCTTATTAACAGAATAGAATTCTACTATAGTTTGTTTAACTAGTCCCCTATGGATGAGTTATTTAGGGTATTTTTACCTTCTGCTATTTCAAATAATGTTGCAGTGAACTTTCTAGCTAATCTTTGCATATTCTTGCAACAGTTTCTGTAGGATAAATTCTTTGAAGCAAACAGTTGAAACAAAACACTTTATGCATTCAAAATTTAACTTTTAAAAGTTTATGCATTTAAAACAGCTTTTTAGCTGAGCCTAGTGGCACATGCTTGTAATACCAGTACTTGGGAGGTTGAGACAGGAGGATCACAGGTTTGCAGCCAGCCTCAGCTACTTAGTGAGGCCCTCTGCAACTTAGTGAGGGCCTCAAAATAAAGAATAAAAAAATAGGGCTGGAGAGTGTAGCTGGGAAGTAGAATGCCTGTGGGTTCAACCTCAGCACCACACACACCAACACACACACACACACACACACACACACACACACACAAAACCCTTAACTTTTTAAGGGCAAAACTGCTTTGCTAAAAGATGGCACCAACGTACACTCCAACCAACAATCTATTCATGAACTATTTCCAAGTGGGTAAAAAGTGGTAATGATGTTATATGGATAAAGGAAACAGTGTGAGGAAAGGATTACTATGAAAGAGGCGGTAGTGTGAGGTGCCAGGAGCATGGGATATATGCTCCATAGCAATAGTGAGCTATAATACTGTGTGATGGCCCATGAGGATCCTTGATTGCCATGTGAATGGGTCTGGACTTTTGTTTATAAGTGGTGAGGAGCCATTTAAAATTCTCAACAGGGCAATGATATGACTGGAACTTTATCTCGTGGCAGTGACATAAGAACATAGGACAGACAGGTTAGAATAGTAAGAGACTGGAGGTGGACTAGTCTTACAACTGCTTTGTTAAGGGTGAAAATACAAAGAGGAGACGGAAATTGTATAGTAGAATCCCCCATAATAAGTAGAGAGGGAAGGCAAGAGGAGTCACAAGCAATTTCAAAGTTTTGAGTGTGAGTAACTTGGCACCATTAACAAGATCAGATATCTGCTTTTATTTATGTACATGTTATATGTGACATTCGTGCAACACAACCAAGTCAAAGTATCCAGCAGATAGAGGAGCAAGTGAGAGGAGAGTGGCCCAGGTTGCAAATATATACTACAAGGGCGTCTTTTTTATAGAAGCAACTTAGGATGTGAAGTGTAGATCACTGAGGAAAAGCATGACCAGGTAAGTGCTGACAGCACTACTTTGGGGGCAACCCCCATGTTTCTGAAACAGATTGTTTTTAAAAGGCTAATCGCAAATCCCCACAGCCTTTCTCATCTAAGGTTCCTCACATGAACCAGAGAATACCGAAAATGCTTTGGGTGAATAGTTTCTCAATTCTCCCAAAGATGATGATACATAAATAGCACCAGGCTGGATGCAGAGCAAGTTAATTCTCCATTCAAAGGATACTTTGGGGCATTAATGCTTAAATCTTTCTTGGGACTCTGGTTGAGAAAGGTTGCTGAAGGATAGAGATGAGATAACGTCACCAAGCAAGACAGAGCATTCCATAAGTGGCCAATATTGGGTATATCTCTGAATTATACATCCATTTTTCTGACAAACTCATCCCCAACTACTAACTGTATGACAAATGTCAACAACGTGCAGGTGTCAATTTAGGATGATTTCGCCATCAACTACACTCCAATACGTAGCTTCCCCTCGGAACTCGGATTCGGGCGGGTTCCGCCAGGCAGGAGGGCCGGCCTTGTTCCCACAGCGCCGGGCACAGCCCCGGGGCAACCCCTGCTGCGTACTCCCGCCAGTGGCTCCCAAGCCCCGCCCACTCGGGTACCGGCCCCTCGCACCACCCGGGCCGCCGGTCCAGCCCGACCGCACGTACCCAGCGTCGGCTCGCCGGTCTGCAGGCTGTCAGGTGGCCCGGCTAGGACCCCATCTGGGGACTGTGGCCCAGGGACACTCATAGCCCTCCCTCTGGGGACCGGGAAGGGCAGTCGCATGAACAGTCAGATGCAAAAAGAAGGAACTCAACGCCTCAAGCACCCGGCCGGACAGAAACGCCAAACGCACACGGAAGTGCCGTTGGCGGAAGACACCGGACTGGGACGCGTAACTGCGCGTCGGACGCCCCCGCCTCCTACGTCAGCGATGACGTCGTAATCAGTGCCTGGACGCTGTCTAGAGACGTCACTGCTGGCCAGGGTCGCTGCTCCAATTGGAGGAGCTGAGGGGAGGTGGTGGCGGGTTTGGCTGGTCCGGAAAACCGGAAGAGCATTGACCTTGTCAGTGTCTGGGGAGCAGTCAGTTTACTGACGCCAGGTGGAAGACGGGACTTGTCCCTGATGCGTCAGTCATTGTCAATGTTGTGTTGGCATTTAAGGAAGAACCTTAAGAATAGGGACTCCGTGATTTGGAACATTGAAAATTTTTGTGTCTTGCTCTCAGCTTCACCCTTGCTAATTGGGAGTTTGCCACGATTAGACCCTCTTTGCTTGCAGATGAATGATTTAAGGCCTCTGTTGCAGCGTCTACCTACAAATTCAGCCAAATTACCAAAAACACTTGCTGAGATCCAAGCGTGTGGGATACGTCGTGAATTTTAAAAGAAAATAAAATGGGCAGCAGTAGCCTCAGACCAAAGTAATCAAACTCTATGCCTTTCCTACCTTATACCCTCTATTCTAGACCGTAGTAGCCTCCTAATGTTGCTCCCCAAATTTGCCAGTTCACATTTCTATGCTGCAGCCAAAGCTGTCTTCAAAAGGATACTGCTGTGAGGCATTTCTGGGCAAGCCTTTAATCCCATTACTTGGGAGACTGAGACAGGAGAATCGCAGATTTGAAGACAGCCTCAGCAACACAGCGACACCTCCAACCTAGTGAGACCTTTTCAAAACAAAAAAAATAAAAAGGGCTGGGGATGTAGCTTGGAGATAGAATACCCCTGAGTTCAATCTAACACACACACGATAATGTCAAGCCTCAGAAATGCACTGGTTCCCCATTGCCCTTTTCAATATATTCACACCTGTTCCTCTTTTAGCCACTTTTCCACTTAAGATCAGTTCCTCCTTAATACTCATGGTAAGCAGAGAATGATTCCTCAAACATTTCCACAGCCGAAATCTCTGGAACCTATGAATATGTTAAGTTGCATAGCAAAGGGGAATTGAGGTTGCTTAATACCTGACCTTAAAAATAGATAGAGCAGTTTAGATTATTCCATGGGCCCAATGTAATAACAAGGCTCTTTAAAACTGGAAGAGGGACAGGGTGTGGTGTTGTACACATGTAATCCTAGTACTTGGGAGATTGAGACAAGAGAATCTCAGGTTCACGGCCAGCCTTGACTACTTAGTGAGGCCCTTCACAACTTAGTGAGACCCTGTTTCCAAATAAAAATTTTAAAAAATAGGGCTGGGGGTGTAGCTCAGAGGTAGAATGCCCCTGGGTTCAATCCCTGGTACCAAGGGGGGGGGGGACTAAAAGAGGGAAGCAAAAGAGAGTCAAGAGGGATATGTGACTTTAAAGATTGATTAGAGAGATGAGACATTGTTGGCCTTAAAGAATGAGGAAGGGAGCCGCTAGCCAGGATTGTTGGTAATCCCCAGTAACTGAAAAGGTAAGGAAACAGATTCCTCCCTGAAGCCTCTATAATGGAACTCAACCCTGTGGAAACCTGAATTTTATCCCAGTGGAACCTGCATTGAACTCGTAACCTATGGAATGTGTAAGATAATGAATTTGTGTTGTTTTAAATTTGTTGTCACAACAGTAGGGAAGTAACTCTTCGAACCCCCTTTATTCATCTCAGGCTTTTAAAACTGCCCTTACTGCCCTTTTGTGTTTTCAGTGCTCTTGCTCATGCTTCAGCTGAGAGAGAGAGAGAGAGAGAGAGAGAGAGAGAGAGAGAGAGAGAGAGAGAGAGAGTGTGTGTGTGTGTGTGTGTGTGTGTTACTGGAAATTGAGCCCAGGAGCATTTTACTCCTGAGCTCTACCTCCAGCCCCTTTTATTTTTATTTTGAATCAGGGTTTCACTAGGTTGCTGAGAGTCTTGCTAAATTGCTGATACTGACCCTGAAACTGCAATCCTCCTGTCTAAGCCTCCCAAATACTAGGATAACAGGCATGTTATTCTACTCTTCTTCCTAAAGACCTATTTATGTTTCAAGGTGCTCCTAAATAATATTTTTAAAGTCATTCATGATGGGCGTGGTGGCCCATTCCTGTAATCCCAGTACTTGGGAAGTTGAGACAGGAGGACTGCAGGTTCAAGGACAGCCTCAGCAAGTAATGAGACTAATCAACCTAGCAAGACCCTGCTTCAAAATAAAAATTAAAAATAGAGCTGGGGCCAAGCATGGTGGCCAGGTTTAATCCCAGTACTTGGGAGGCTGAGACTGGAGGATCCGAGTTCGCAGCCAGCTCCAACTATCTACAGAGGCTCTCCGCAACTTAGTGAGACCATTTTAAAATAAAGAATAAAAAATAGGACTGGGGGTGTAACTCAGAGGTAGAATGCCCTTGGGTTCAATCCTCAGTATTACAAAAAAAAAATAGAACTGGAGGTGTAGCTTGGAGGCAGAATTCCCCTGGGTTCAATCCCCAGTACCACACAAATAAAATAAAGTCATTCATGATCTTGTTTCTCCTCCTATTCTGAAGTTACAGTAATAACATTTCTTAACTACAAAACATGCTCTTGCTATTTAACACTTAATACATCCTTGTACTGGTTATTTCCCTTGTCTTCCTCTTAATAAACTGCAAACTCCAAACAGAAACTCTTACGGAGAACCAAATATTTCTCAGTAAGTAGTTGGTGAATGAATGAAGCATTGATTCTCTGTCCCTCAATTCTAAATATCTATAATCTCCAAAATCTGAATCACACAATAGGGCACTCAATAAATTTCCTGGGAACTTCAGTTGATTGTTGGTATTACCTCCCAAAGAGATAGTAAAGCCCTTTAAAATAAATCCATGTCCTAAGAATTGTCTGTAACCCCTTTATCTTTCCGCATAGTATTAAACATATTACATGGATTTTAAAATACTGGTTATTTGGCAGGGTGTGGTGGCATATGCATGCAATTTCATTACTTGGGAGGCTGAAACAGGAGGATCACAGGTTTGAAATGCTGAAAAACATATGACAAAAACTAACAGGCTAAGTAGACAAAGAAGACTTTCTACCATTTCCTTTTTTTCTCCACAGATTTCAGTTCAATGCATCAAGGATTTCTTGAGTACTTCTGAGTTCACCTTCATTAAGCAAACAGGTACTGTGTACTATGTATGACGTAGAGCTCTAAAGCAGAATGTTGTGTGGATATACCACATTTTTAAAAATTCTTCTGTTGATCAACACCTAAATTGGTTTAAATTTGGCTATTGTGAATTGTGCTGCAATAAGCATGGGTATGCATGTACCACTATAGTATTCTAACTTTAATTCTTTTGGAAAGATACCAAGAAACTGTATAGCTGGTATTTCTATTCCTAGTCTTTTGAGGAACCTCCATACTGATATCTATAGTGGTTGTACTAATTTATAACCACATACAATGGAATTTTACTCAACCATAAAGAGAACAAAAGTATGTCATTTGCAGGAGAATGCATGGGACTAGAGAACATTATTCTAAGTGAGATCAGCCAGTCTCAGAAAATCAAGGGTTGTATGTTTTCTCTCACATTTGGAAGCTAGAAAGAAAATAGAAAACAAAACAACTTCAGATAAATGAGGAGAGAGACAGGAGAATAATGGAAGAGGATGGGGGAGGGAGGGAGGGAGGGGGAAAATAATTGAGGAAGGAAGCAGTTCAAATAATGTTATGTCCACATATAAAGGTTTCACTACTAATCTCAGTAACATGTAGAGGGAGGGAGGAGGAGGAGAGGGGTGGAACATGGAAATAAGTTCACCAAGTGGTGTGTGCTTGTATGTTTTTATCAGTTTGAATCACACTATGATGTATAATTATAATACACCAATGAAAGTACCAAAAAATGTTGAAATTTTCAGGGAAATAAACACAGTTCACTGAGTTGTATTATGTCTTTAAATGCCCTTCATTTCCCCACTCTCTTTTATGCACCAATTTATAATTCACTCCAAACATCTGAATATCTAAGACTGTTTGAGGCACTATGGAGGGTTAAAAAAATTAAAACTCCTAGTTTCTGTCTGCCAGAAATTATAGTCTAATATTTATTCATAGTAAAATTTTTGAACATGAAGATAAAGTGTAAGTTTTATAGAAGAGACCTGAAGTGTTGTAAAAGCCATAATGTTGTTGTGTCTGTTTTCTATGGCTGCTGTAACAAATTGGTAAATTTGCTATCTTACTGTTCCAGAATAGGGTATGAGGACTATTCAGTGTATGAAAACTGGTCCCACAGTAGTATGAGACCCACGAGGCCTAACTTCTTAAAGGTTCCAACACCTCCCAATAGCATCAAGCTGGATACCAAGCCTTTAATTCATGGGCCTTTAAGGACATTTCATATCCAAACTATAGCAAAAGTAACTCAAGGTATGGGGCACATTACTCAGCCTATCATAGATGTGTATTTTTGTTGTACGCAATTGGGAAATAATAACTAGAGAAATTCTGTATGTGTGTAGTATTGGGGATCGAACCCAGGGCCTCACACATGCTAGACAACACCTCTACCACTGACCTTCATCCCTAGCCCAGCTAGAGACATTTTTAAAAGTTACTAGAGGAAATGAGATATAAAGCATACTTTGAAGAACAGGTAAAATGTAGCCAGAGAAAAACTAGAAAAACACCAATGTAGTAAAAGTATACTTCAGACTCAAGAGCCTCAAGGCATTAACTTTTGGAGAGGATAAAAGGTAACAGATTAAGTGGTTGGTAGAAGAACCTGATGGAGAAAGATATTGCATAGTCTGATAGACCAAAAGAATTTAAGAAGACAAAAGATAGCACTAAACATAGTTATACAACTCTGAATAATTTAGTTCTAAAATACAATATCCAGAAATAAAATAGTATCTAGAAATAAACATTATATGTAAAACCCAGGGACATTCTACCCCCAGCCCTATATTTTTTTGAAACGGGGTCTCACTAGGTTGATGAGAGTTTCTCACTACTTGCTTAGGGTGTCCTTGAACTTGTGATCCTCCTGTCTCAGCCTCCCAAGTACTGGAATTACAAGTGTGTACCACCTCACCCAGCGATATATATATATAGTTTCATTTGCTATATATAGCAAAAATAAGGCTACTGGATTTTTTTTTTTTTTTTTTTTTTTTTTTGGTACTGAGGATTGAACCTGGGGCATTCTACCTCTGAGGTATACCCCCAGCCCTATTTTATTTTTTATTTTGAAACAGAGTCTCACTAAGTTTCTGAGGTCTAAGTTGCTAGGGCTAGCCTTGAACCTGCAATTCTCCTGTCTCCGCCTCCCAAGTACTGGAATTACAGGTACGGGCCTTAGGCACCTGACCTAAAGTCATTGGATTTTAAAGACTTTGAAATCTGAGTAAGGAAGAGCTAGTATAATGCAGTAAATACATCAAAACTGTTTATCCATCTTTTAGTTTTGCTGTTTTCTTTAAATTTTCCTATCTTAAAGGGAGGGGAGATTTGTGTAAAAAAAAAAAAAGCATTAATCTATTAATGTTTTCTATTCCTTTTATGAATCAGATACTCTATATTTAGAATGTATTCATATTTGATAAAATCTGCTCCCAGTTTGACCTACTTCTTTCACAGGCATTCATTGCCACCCTACCCTTTATGTATCTCTGCACCCTTTCCCAAAAGCAGAAGAAAGAATGGGGATAGGAGACAAAAGATTTTAGTCAAAAAGACATAAGGACCAGGACTGCAGAGAAAAGAGATGGGAAGGGAGAAGACACACTGATAAAAGATGTTACAACCCGTGGCCTTATGCTTCCAGTGGATTAAAGTGTTGAAAATGTGAACACAAGCCAGCATGGTGGCTCATGCCTGTATAATTTCGGTACTGGAGAGGTTGAGACAGGAGGATTGCAGGTTCAAGGCCAGCCTCAGCAACTTAGCAAGACCCTCAACAACTTAGTGAGACTTTGTTTCAAAATAAAATAGGGAAATAGGGCTAGAGTATAGCTTGGAGGCGGAATGCCCCTAAGTTCAATCCCCAAAACCCAAAAAGAAATTGTGAACACATTCATATAGGATGATGCTCTTACAAAATAACAAAAAAGAAAGAAGGGAATTGTCAGTAGAAAATCAAGGAAGCTGGGCACTAAAGAAAACTAGTTTGCCATTTTATATATGGTTATCCAACCTAAAGAAATATTTTCTCAAGCAATTTTAACTACTTTTATATCTACTTGAGAAATATTCTTTCACATTAGCAAAGTTCTAAAATACTTCCACCTACTGAAACTCTGCTACACTTTCTATCATTCCTTCCTTGCATTATGTAACAAACATTTTTATATACACTGTTATGCCAACACCTTCTCCTAACTCTGCCACCAAAAAGTTTTATAAAATGTATGAAATAGAAAGCAATGGCTCTTTAAAATCATGCTACAGTGAAAACTCTTACATCTCAGGGCCTTAATACCCACATACATATTTATTTTGTGAAGGGCTCTGCTCCAGTCTTCATTCAGAGACCCAGCTCATGGCCAGCATAGCAGTTATTCAGGGTGAAGAGGGATGGCATGGCAATGAGAAACAAAAGACAAAGATAGTGGAACTTTCTAGAAAAGAAGGAACAACTTCATTTGGAAGCAGTATGCTTATATAATGCAGGCAGGAAAAACAGCTTACAGAAACACTATTGTAAAACATGAAGCCAATGTTTGCCATACAAAAGCTCAGTCCTTATCTTAGCCACACCTGTTTCTAAAACATTTTCTGGGAGCATCTGCAGGAGCAAGTTGTTATGGCTCAGCCCTGGCTGACCATTTCTACTATTCATGAGTTACATCCTTGACCATTGTCAAGAGAAGGAAAGTACAGCTTTCTGCTCTTTGCTGCTGCTTAACATGGCTGCAGTCATATCCATAATTCTTGGCCTTCCAAGATACGCTCTCATTAAGGAAAGATATTGAGCAACCTCCTCCAGCATTCCACCATAAAGAAAACCCATAGCCATCGCTGTGGGAAGAAGAAACATGGCAAACTGCGCATTGACTCTTGAAGACATCAACCTAGAAGCAGCATGTCATGTTTCATTGCACATGGCCACACCTAACGTCAAGGGGGTGGGGAAGTATTTTCCTTGCACGTGCTCTGGAATGGAGAAAATCATAATGGGAATAGCACTGATGACTATCACAGGAGTCAGTAATTAGAGTCTTTCTTCTGAGACAGTCTGAGAAAAAGAAGGTAATATAATTTTTAATAGACTTTATTTCTTAGAGCAGTTTTAGGTTCACAATAAATTGAACAGAAAGTATAAATTTTCCATGTATCCCCTGCCCCCATACATGTACATCTCCTTATCACATCCCTTGCCAGAATAATATATTTGTTACAATCAATAAACCTACATTGACTCATCATTATCAACCAACATCCATCATTTTACGTTAGAGTTTGTTCTTGATGTTATATATTCTATGGGGTTTGCCAAATATAAAATTTCATGTGGCCACCATTATAGTGGTGGCTATACAGAATAGTTTCACTGCCCTAAAAATTGTTTCAGTGCCCTCTGTGCTCCTCCTTCCATCCCTCTTTTCCCACTAACCCGTGGCAACTACAGATCTTTTTACTGTCTCCAGGCTTTTGCCTTTTCCAGAATGTCATATACTTGGAGTCATGCAGTACATAGCCTTTTCAGATTGGCTTCTAAGAACTATGTAGAATATGCATTTAGTTTTCCATCATATATTTTCAGAACTCAAATCGTTTGATAGCTCAAATCTTTTTAGTGCTGATTAATATGGCATTGTATAAGTATACCACAACTGATAGACTTACTAAAGGACATTTTGGTTGCCTTCTTTGTATGTAGTTTTTTGTTGGTGTATGTGCATGTATGCATGCGTGCACATGGGCAATTTTTTTTT
>PVLC010033339.1:0-17589 GCA_004027655.1 Graphiurus murinus | reverse complement strand
TAGGCAAAAAAGAGACTAGTTTGGTGCGAGGGATATACTCAATTGTTGCACTACCTGATTCTGTTGTAGATGGTTTTGTGGCTTTAAGAAAAGTCACTGATGTTTGTTCTATTTTCTTCCTCCAATGGCTCCTACCTTGGCTCAATCCCATAATTGTTCAAAAGGGGCTTCATAAATAAGTGTTGTGTAATGGTACTGGAATGTGTTTTGGGACTCTAGGATATTATTTCTTACCTTCTCATTATATTTCATTGTGGACTTTGATGTCTAGCAAGGCAGTGGCCCAGGGAAGTGGCTCCCCTAAGCAGCTCTGCTTATTCCAGACTTGGCAAAGCTCCTGGCAGGGTCTCAGTGTGAGAACCCAGAGTCAAGCACATAGAATGGGGGAGCAGGTGACTCTGGAGTGGGGTGGGATCACAGTAGAGATCCAGAGGAAAGCCTGTGAATGGAGAACGCTGGTCAGTATGAGGAGAAAGAATTTGCTGCCATAGATGTGGTAGCAGCAAATAAGTACATGCCTTTTCCAGCAGGACTGACTTTCTGAAGCCCATGAACCATGTGGAGTAAAAAAACCCAAATAAAGTCCATAAAAGTACCCAGAACACGAAGGAGCCAAACTGATTTTCCAGCCACAAACAGGTCGATTTGAGCCAGTTGGCTTAGACCTCAACAGCTCCCTGTGGCTCTAACTGCTTCTCTTTCCCAACACTTAAAAGAGATCTAATAGTTTTTCTTTAAAAAAAAAAAGGTAAGGCAAGGAGGAAAATAAAACTTGAAAATATTGTTCACTAGGTAATTGTTTCTGATATTGGTCCTCAAACTTTCATCAAAGGAGAAGAACAGGATGTTAACTTAATTTCTCCATTTCCACCTCTCCCAGGTAGATGGGCCATATTTTTAGAGAGTGAGAGAGTGAGGATGAGATCTTATTTTTTCAGTTGCTTTTTTCCCCCTATTTCTATCTTTCGTAAGAGTGATTGTGTAAAAATCAACAGAAGCATATTTAGACTTAGAATGATGCGTGGGCTTCATCTGGCATTTTCCCATACTGCCTCTAAGATGAAACAAGGGCCAAATCCTTACCAGCCCCATCTCTAAACAGAGCAGCACACTGCTAGGCTCACTTTTCCTGGCTAAGCTCAAAGCATTTTCACCCAGCATCTAACACGTTGCCTTTGGCACCAAGGTGGGGAGACTGTGAAATCTGAGCATCATAAACTGTGAGTCTGTGAGTCTCATTTTCTTGGCTCTGTCTCGTAAGCACCCCGCTCTCATCGACTCCCTGCCACCACTTTACTAAACTGCCCACCATCTCTCTACATATTAGAGTTTCTGTAAATTCACACTTTCCATTTTAACAGCCAGGATATACAAATACTTTCCAACTGACACCATGCTTAGAAATACTTTAGTTTTTAAAGAACTAGATGGTAAGAGTCTAAGTTGCAAAGATTGAAGCTTAAGATTTTTAAGACTTAAGTAGGATAAACTTCTTTCCCAACGGTGTAACTCCTGCTACCTTGGTAGCTGCTGATTTTCTGAAAAGCCCCATTTGCATCCAACTAGAACGCATAAAGCATCTGAAGTTACCAGGAGCCAGCTTTTGTGTTACAACAATGTCTGAACCTGGTGTGAAATTCTTGGACAGGTGAAGTGGTATCAGGGATTTCTTGGAGAGCTCCATTGTGAAAGCCAAGATTAAATTTTTGTTTTCCTGGAAAAAAAAAATAGTGAATTGGATTGGAAAACTATGTCCAATTCTAGGAAGATCAAAAGGCTAATGAACATTTGCATCAAAAACAGTTCTGGAATCTGGGCCCTGGGGTAAATTTTGAGCTCTTATATTTTGGCTCAAGCTCCTACTCAGAAGCCTGAAAGATGTGCTGTATTGGTGTACCTGGGAATGGGGAATGGCGAACTCACGTTGCAACAGAGGAATTCCCTCAAAGGGGACAAAGAATGAGAGCAAGGAAGAACCAGTGACCCGGGCAGTCCTCAAATGTGAGAATTTCTCCTCTAGAGACTGCAGTTAAGGGGAGAAACAATACTTTCTGTGGATCCCCCAGAAACTGGGTATTTACAGACACCAAGACTTCCTAGATTCTGCTTACTACATATCTCTTGGTATTTGAAGGAAAATAAAAATTAACAATACCATAAGATATTTAGGGTTCCTACTGGAATTTCTGATGATGTAAGTTCAACTATTTATCTCTCGCAGGGCTCTACTGATATGTGAATCCAGTGCTTTCTCCTAAGAAGCATATCTTCTCTCCGATCAATTCACAAGTACTCTCCCCACTATCAAACTCCCTAGGGAGATCTTTTTTCCTCTAATTGTTAGCAATGAATTAATTGCTATGAATTATTATTATTGTTAGCAATGAATTAATTAATTCATTCATTCATATTCTCTCTCTCTCTCTCTCTCTCTCTCTCTCTCTGGTGTATCTATATGTTGCATATTCTGAAAGCAGAGTTCAGATCTTCTTTAAATTCTGTCCCTTAAACATAATTTTCTATCTGGAAAGAGGCATATCCTTAGCCTCCACACCACTTAGGAAATGGACACATACCTTCTTTCTCTTTTCAAATTGAATACTTGGAGATGTTACTTGTCTACTAAATTTATTTTCTGGAAAGCATAAGTTTGACCAACTCTGAAAATCTCCAAATTGATTTTTCTAATATAATCTTCTCCCTGAAGTCCATATCCATGCACTTAGTGCAGCAGATGGGATCTCTGCCTTACTTGTAACCTCTTGATATTCATCTTCTATACTTGAAAGCTACTTACAGCACTCTCAACTGTGGACTTTTGTCTGGCTATGGGATCATATTTGTTCCATATATTAGGCAAGCTAGCAGAGATGGGAGAGAAAATGGCTCTAGAAGGAGCTTTCAAACAATGATGATGGAAATTTGGTGGATAACAAACCCAGTGTCTAATCCCAAGGCTATAGTAACTCTAAGGTATGTCTCACATTTCCTGTTAGAGTTACCAGTGCTGCAAAACTTTAATTTCCTTTCCTACAGTGGTAACTGGCTTGACAAAACACATTTTATAGGTTGCCTTTCCTTCCTATCTCAGTTTCTCATTAGCCTACTGGTGTTTCCTAGATAAGCTCCAAAATAAACTACTTATATTTGAATTTTTGTTTCAGATACTATTTGGGGAATAATTAAAAGAAAAACATCTTCTTAGAAAACTACATGGCTTTTCTTCTTGGCTATTCACACACAGCTAATTCAAGAATAACTCAAAAACAACCTTATTTTCTACTTTTAAATTCTCTTCTTTTCTTCTGTGCTCAATTCTCTAACCACTGAGTTACCAAGCCCAAATTATCATACCATAAAGACAATTTGTCACAAACTCTTTCCTTCCGAGCATCCTACCTCTGAGACACATCCTCCATCCCTTTTATTATTTTGTTTTTTATTTTGAAACTGGTTTTTCTTACGTTGTCAAGGGTCTCACTAAGTTTCTGAGGCTGGCCTCAAACCTGTGATCATCCTATCTCAGCCTCCCAAGTACTGGGATTAATTCCATAGTCTCTGATTAGTTCTTTTCAATGATCTTAGTATATTTTTAGGCCTTACGTTTCTGGGGAAAGTTTTAATATATTATTGTATATCATGTACTGTCAGATCCCATTCCAGCAAATTCTTTCATTTATATCCCAAGAATATTTCTCACATCTTTGCATTCCTCTTCATCCTCATGACTGCTATTGAATTTCAAATTTTTTTTATTGTAATAATTCATGCATTGTAGCATACATCTTTGTTAGGTACAAGTTGATAACGACATATGTGCACACATTTCTCATTTAACCCCTTCCTCAATTCCCACCCCGCTCCCTTGCCCTCCCTCCTTCTCAAGTTCTGTTTAGTGAGTGACCTTGATATAATTGGGTAAGTACAATGTGCGCATTAGGGTGTCCCCCCCCCCATCCATCCCTTTCAGTTAAGTCAACTTCTTTATTTATTGAGGGTCTCTCCTTTTTCATCTGGAGTCCCTCTTATGCCCCATCTTCTCCCTAGCATCCGCATATTAGGGAGAACATATGCTTTTTTTACTCTTCATGACTGGCTAATCTCACTTAACATGTTTTCCAGTTGGATCCATTTCCCGGCAAATAACATGATTTTGTTTTTCTTTATGACTGAGTAAAATTCCATTGTGTATATATCCCATAGTTTTGTAATCCATTCATCTGTTGATGGACATCTTGGCTGCTTCCATAGTTTGACAATTGTGAATTGCGCAGCTATAAACATAGATACACATGCGTCGGTCTGATAGTTTGGTTTCCATTCTTTTGGGTAGATACCCAGAAGTGGTATTGCTGGATCATATGGTAGGTTCATTCCCATTCATCTGAGGATCCTCCATACTGTTTTCCAAAGTGGTTGCACTAGTTTGCAATCCTACCAACAATGCATTAGGGTGAATTTCAAATTTTGATCTTCTTTTATCTTTGCTGTTACATAGATGGTTAGCAGTTCTCCCTAACTCCACTTTCCATTTTGGAAATGAAAAGGAGGAGAATTTAGCATGACTTCCAGGCATTTGTAGTAATGAGAAATATGCAGGCAGAAGACTTAAAAGGGAAGATGTTGAAATTATTTTCTTATATTTTGAGTTTGAAGAGTCTTTAAAGTGGTTTGATGTTTAATGGGACAAGAAACTATGAAGAGATCTAATTTAGGGACTGCACATATGCAATTGAAGCCATGAATGGGAAAAAAATGAAAGAAGAAAGAAAAGAAGAGAAGGAAGGAAGAAGAAAAAAGAGAGAAAGACTAAAGGCAGAATCTGAGGAAGGCTTCCTTTAAAGAAGAATATGATCTAGCACAGGAAACTATGCAGGAATAGCATGAAATATACAAGAAGAACCATGACAATGGCAGAAAATCAAGATTTTATGAAAGTCTAGCAAGAACTAATATGGTTTTCTCAGTGTGAACTTCTCCATAAGATTTTTTTTCAAGGCATTTTATTTAAATAATAAACCCTTCTGCACTACCCAGAAGTTTTAATGCCTAATTGTTTTATTTTCTCTGCATTATATTTTTGTTATATCCCATTAGATATGGATGTAGTGTAGTTATATGTTTTGTTATGTTATTCCAAATGATGAGTTTTTTGTTTGCTTGTTTTGTTTTTCAGCACTGGGGAATGAACACAGGTCCTCACACATGCTAGGCAAGTGAGCAACCTGTGAAATAAATCAAAATAAGAGAGTTGCCTTTCTATTCACATGCCATACTGGCTGGTTAAGATAAATTCAGAGAAGCACTAATGCCTCTGTGGTTAACAGGACATTAGTGACATTTGCCAGAATGATTGTGGCTGGTGCATGAATGTTGTGAGTTGAAAGGCAAAGTTTGGGAAGCACTGAGCTTGAGTCTACACCAGTGCTTCTCTCACTAGCTATAGTGAAGAATCAATTGGTTGCAATCTAGTACTTTTATAAAATATGAGATAAATTGCAAATAAAATTAAATGCAATACAAAGATGTATACAATACAAACTCCAACCATTTTTCTACATTACTGAGACTGTTTATGATTTGGGGCTTTTTTTCCCCTCCCAGGTTTTGCTCTTTTCCATACAGATATCCAGTTCTTTGAAAGTCATTTGTTGAAACTAATTTGATTTTCCCATTGGATTGCTCAGGTGATTTTGACAAAAATCAAACAACACAAAAGTCTATACTGCTGTCTATACTGCTATACTGTCTATACTGCTGTTGTTCTAATTTTTTTTCTACAGCTTTACTGGTTAGTATTTATGCTCACATCATATTGTCTTGATGATTCTATTGTTATGTCATGAAATTTGATAGTACATGTCTCTCAACCTTGTTTTTCTTTTGTAAGAGTACTTTGCATAGGTTGTTTGCTTTCTCATATAAGTTTAAAACAACATATCAAGCTGGATGTGGTGGCACATGTCTGTAATCCTAGTACTTGGGAGGCTGAGACAGGAAGATCACAGATTTAAGACCAGCCTCAGCAACTTAGTGATACCCTATTTCAAAACAAAAAATAAAAAAGGCTTCACGTGTAGCTTGGAGGTAGAATGCTCCTGGGTTCAATCCCTAGTAACACACACACACACACACACACACACACACACACACACACACACACATCAAAGTCTACAAAAATAAAAAAAGTACTAGGATTTTTATCGAGATTATATTGAATCCATATACCTTAATTAAGAGATCATTGGCAATTTAGTCACATGTTTTATCCCTCCATTTATTTAGCACTTTCATTTCTCAGTAATATATTTTAGTTTTCTATGTGACCATCTTGCATATATTAAAGGAAATTTTATTGACTTACAATTTCAATTGTTTTTTCCTAGTATGTAAATGTAATTTCGTAATCTTGCTTGATATACTGGTAATTTTGCTAGTTGTTTTGTAGATTCTTTAGGATTTGTCAGTGTGAAAAAACAAGCACAACATATGTTGATAGAGATAGTTTTTACTTTTTCATTTCTGATCTTTGTGTCTTTTATTTATTTTTTCTTGCCTTATTGCAACACCTAGGATTTCGAGCTTCTTGCTGAACAGAAGTGGTAAGAATGGATATCTATGGCTTTTTTTCAAAATTAGGAAGAATGTTTTGGTAATTATGTAGTGATTTTTTTTTTTCAGTACTGGGAATTGAACCCAGGGGCATTCTACCTCCAACCTACCTCCCCACCCCTATTTTTTATTCTTTATTTTGAAACAGGGTCTCACTAAGTGGAAGAGGGTCTCACTAAGTAGCTGAGGCTGGCTGCAAGCCTGTGATCCTCCTGTCTCAGCCTCCCAAGTACTAGGATTACAAGTGTGGGCCACAAGGCCCAGCTTATTATATAGGTTTTTGAAGATACTCTCCATACTAGGAAATTTTGCTTCTATTACTAGTTTACTGAGATGTTTTTGTTTTTGTTTTGTTCAAGTGCATTTGCTGCATCCATTGAAATGATCACATCATTAAAAAATTCTGTTAATATAATTAATTATGCTGATTTTTAGGCCTTATGTTTATGGGGAAAGGTCTTAATATATTATTGTTTATCATGTACTGTTAGATTCAATTTTCTCTTGCTTTATTAATATAATTCTTATGTTACACATACATGCACATGTAAGAACGATTTTTTTTGTTTTGTAAAAGCTTTCTCAATTTTTGATATTCTTGGTTGTCAGGGTTTCTTCTTTCAGAACTTTGAATATATGATTTCCTGACTTAATAAGGTTTCCTCCTGACTTAATAAGGTTTCTGCTGAGAAATCTGTTGTTAGTCTAAGTCACAGCATTTTTCTCTTGCTGTTTTTAGAATTCTATCTTCATTTGGGTCTTTTAACAGTTTGATTATAGTATACTATGGTGACAATCTTTACTGGTCAAATTTTGGGGGGTTCTTTGAGTCTTTTGAACTTGAATGTCTATATTGTTCTCAAGCTAAAAGAAGTTTTTAGTTATTACTTCATTGAATAGTTTTGTGGATGCACTTTTCCTTCTCTTCCCCTTGGGAGATATTCATAATTCAGGTATTTATTTATTGGTATCCCATAGAGCTCAAATTTCCTTCAATTAAAAATAATTATTTTGGCCTTTTGTCTAACCAGGATATTTCAAAAGGCCTGTCTTAAAGTTCAGAAATTTTTCTGAATGATGTTGTTATTTTAAAATTTTACTTATTGAGTTCTTTAGTTCCATAGTCTCTGGTTAGTTCTTTTCAATAAACTTAGTATATTTGATGAATTTCTCATTTATATCATTAATTTTTTTCCTAATACCATTGAATTATATATGTGCATTCCCCTTGTATGTCTTTGAGTCTTCTTAAAATCCTTTTGAATTCTTTATCAGGCATTTCATTAATATCCTTTTCTTTGGGGATTAGCTAGAGACTTACCATATTCCATTGGTGGTGTCATGTCACCTTGTTTTTTCATGCTTCTCTTCTTCTTTCATTCATACTTTTGCATCTGCCAGATCAATTGTCTCTACTATTTTATAAGATAGTTATTATAGTAAAATGTTTTCTGGAGATACTGCTTTGGTTTCAGTTGTGTGCTGCAATGTGTCATGCCTACAGCTTCTTCAGCTGCAATCAATGGTTTGAGCATGGTGTGTGCCAAGGTGGTGTTGAAGAATGTGTCTGTCTCCAATGGTTGTAGATGGGTGGGGACACTCCCATGCCTCAGGCCAGTGTGGTGCACATCACAGTGGATGCAGGACACACACTCTGTGGCCACTCCAGTAATGGGAATGGTGGCACTGGGAATGTGGTGTGCAGTGGACATTTCCTTAGGGGTATTGCTTGGGCAAGGTCTGCTGGGGGGATACTTGGCAATAGCAGTAGTGGGACCACAGGTTTAGAGCAAAGGGGACGTGTTCCCAGGACATACAGTTGAGCTCTCCTGGTAATGAGTTCCTAGCCACAGCACTGATGGTGCTGGTGTTGTGGACCACAGAGGATATGTCTCTAGGCCTTACTTTGGCAAGTGCCACTGATTGTGGGGGCTCCTGGCAGTTTCAGGGGGGCCCAGGTCATGGACAACAGTGGATGCATTCTTGGGTTGTGTGGGAATGAGAGTTGCTGGTGGTGGAAATCAGTGGGAGGCACATCCTTGGGTGCCCCAATGGGTATCAATTGGGACTTTAGATAATGGAAAAACTACAGTGGTGCAAGAGAGATGGTCTTGGGAAGGGTGGGGCAGGGAGAGAGAATTAATGACTGAAACACTTCCTTGGACTTTATGTACATATGTGAGAAAACCAATGCCAATCTCAATATCTTGTATTGGGGAGGGAGCAGGTGGAAAGCTCACCAAGTGCCGTGTTCATGTATGTCACTATCACTGTGAACTGCATTTTGATTGTGAGGCTATAATGCTCCAATAAGAGTATAAAAAATAACGTTCTCAATTACTAGAAGAAAGCATTATTCACTTAAAAATTTCCATTAGTACTCTTTATCTTGATATTTATTTTTATCTCATATTAATATAGTGAAATCAGCCCCCATGAGTTTATTATTTGCACTGTCTATCTTTGTCCATTCATATACCTGGAGTTTCCATCTCTGTTAGCATTGCCCATCTGCTGTTACACATTGCCTGCTTTTTCCAGTAGAGGCCTTAACATGTTATCCATAGTTAAATTCCCACTTCATAATTTCAATATTTGTGTCATAGTTAATTCTACTTCTGATGCCTACTTTTTTCTTAATATTATGTTTTTGCATGCTGTTATGACTTGTAAATATTTTTGTTGAAAAATGGACTTGAGTTGGGTAATAGGAACTAAGCTAAATAGGCAATCTGACTAAGAAGTTGGGTTGCTTTTTAATATTTTTGTAGCTATAAGTTCCAGAAGCTTTTAATCACTCCAGTGTCCCTGTATCTCTCTCCAATCTTGAGTCTGAGCTTTCCTAAGTATTCCTCCTCTGAGAGTGTGTCTTGCACCTCTTTTGCATGGTGTCCACATTATTATGTTAGAGCTCTGTTGGTGTGTTGGCAGTTTGTGGGATAAGCAGATTGTTTGTAATCTCACTTAGTCTCAATGTTTTCAAGGATCTGTGTCTTGGGTCCCTAACCTTCACAAGCGTTTATCCAGTGATAGAAAGTTTTGGCCCACTCCTCCCGGCTGCCTCCTATTTCCTTCCCTAGATATGGGGTTCTAATCTATTTCCTTGAAGCCCTGGCCTCTGACAGTGTGGTTGCCGTTGCTAGGTAATGCAGAAAGTCTGGAGATAGTTGGATCAGGAAGAATGCTCTTATCCTAATTGGGATGACGCTCTGCCAAAGCCCTTTCCTTGGAAAGTAGACATTTGTTACAGAGTATGCTCCACATATATTTCAGAAAGGTACTTTCCCCTTGCACCTGCCAGAACCAGGAGGTGATCTTTCTTGGATCTTTAGCATAAGGAGGGAGTAGGGTTTCCTAAAGCTAACACCCTTGAATATATGCTGTACCTGGGAGTTAGACACTCTCAGGTTAGTCCATATTTGGCCTCTGGAAAATTGTCAAAATTATTTCAAACAGTTTATGATTTAAGCAGCTTCTCCTCCATATAACCATGTCTGGCTCTGTCTCTGCACTTACTTGTCTTTCCAGGTTTTGAGGTGGGAATTTTCCCTACAAGTTCATTTCTTTGATGTCCCCTTCTGTGTTCCAAAGTTAGAGATATCCAGTAGGGGTGTGTGTGTGTGTGTGTGTGTGTGTGTGTGTGTGTGTGTGTTGCTAGGGTTTGAGCCCATGTGAATTCTACATTTTAGCTACACCACCAGCCCTTTTTATTTCTTATTTATAAACAAGGTCTCAATAAGTTGTTGAGAACTTCCTCACTAAGTTGCTAAGGCTGGCCTTGAACCTGCAATCTTCCTGTCTAAGCCTCCCAAGAGCTAGGATTTCAGGTGTGTGTCATCACATCAGGTTAAATAGCCAGTTTTTAAAGATGTGTCTTATTGTAAGGATAGTATTGATGATTTTTAAGCATTTTACATGATAGAGCTAAAATGAAGCCCTACTTTTATTTACTTTCATCCAATCAGGATTTTTGTATTTACAGAGCATTGTTTGTGGAGAGTATATAACCGGGTCCTTATTCTTTACTCTAAATCTCTACCTTTTAATTGTTGATAAGCTTGTTTTCAACTCTACTATTTTATTATATATTTCTTTGTCTTGCATTCTTTTTTACTTCTTTTGTACCTACCTATGACTTATTTAAATTTTAGAATTCCATTTTACTTTGTTTATTCTCTTTTTAGTTATTCATTCTATATTAATTTCATTAATTGTTCTAAAGATTTCAATATGGATCCTCAACTTTCAATTATTTCTTTGCATTAATGTTGTGCTATTTCATATTAAACGTGAAGACCTTGAAACACTATAATCTCATTTGATAGCCTCTACATCCTTTATGCTAGAGTTGCTACGTGTTAGGAAACACATTGTAATTTTTATTTTAAGCAGTGCTCTGTATTTTAAAATAAGTTTTTTGTACTTAACCAGATATTAACATATTTAATACTCCTCCTCCTCCTCCTTCCCTCCTCCTCCTTCTTCCCCTTCCCCTCTTTCTCCTCCTCCTCTTCTTGCTTCTTCTTTGTGGTATTGGGGGTTGAACTTAAGGGCATTCTATCTCTGAGCTACACCCCAGCCATATTTTAAAATAAATTTTGTTTGTTTTGAAAACAGGGTCCCCCTAGGTTTCTGAGAGTCTTGTCACATTGCTGAAGCTATACTCAAACCTGTGATCTTCCTGTCTCAGCCTCCCAAGTACTAGGATTATAGGTGTGTGCCACTAGGCCAGGCTTGATGCCCTTTTTCTCTTCTGGAGATCCAGATTTCTATCTGGTATTACTTTCTTTCTGAAAAACTCTCCCTAGTATTTCTAAGATTTTCTAGTTCGAAAAGGTATTTATATCTTTTGCTTTTATTAATTTTTTTCCCTGATTATAGAACTTTTGTCTAAGTATATCCCCCAGGAACATAGGAATTTTTTTCTATTGTTTATCTTTTATTGTTTTTTTTTATTAAAAATTAGCTATTATGTGTATAATTTCCTTTATTTTGTTCTGAGTAATTTTTCTGTGGTTGATTTCAGGATTTTTATCTTATCTTTGATTTCATCAATTCCCTGCTTGTGGATGCTAAACTTTTTGAATCTATAAATTTATGTCTTCCATCAAACTCAGAAACTTTTCAGGAGTTATGTTTACTGTATTTTCTACCTCATTAACTAAATCCTCTGATTCTGGGTTCTACTGTAGATGTATCTACTGTGTATATGTATATCTACTGTATATCTATATACTATCGATATATCTACTGTGAATAGTCCCACATGTCTCTAAGACATTGTTTATGTTTTTTCAGTTCTTTTTGATCTTTCATACGTGATAATTTCTTCTGTTCTACCTTCAATTCACTTATTCCTTAAGAGAAACATTTCATTTCTCTTTTAAGCATCCAGTAAATTTTTAAAAATTTAGATATTGTGTCTTTCAGGTTTTTTTTTTTTTTTTTTTTCAGTACTGGGGATTGAACCCAGGGGCATTCTACCTCTGAGCTATACCCCCAGTTCTATTTTTTACTCTTTTTATTTTGAAACAAGGTCTCACTAAGCTGCAGAGGGCCTCACTAAGTAGCTGAGATTGGCCGCCAACCTGGATCCTCCGGTCTCAGCCCCCCAAGTACTGGGATTACAAGTGTGCGCCAGCATGCCTGGCTGTGTCTTTCAGTTTTAAAAGTTCCATTTGGATATTTTTTATAATTTTTATTTCCCTGATGAAGCTTGTTCATGTCTTTCTTTTCATTTATTGTAAGTGTATTTTCTGTTATATCCTTGCATGTAATTATATCAGCTTCTTTAAATTTGTTTTCTTCTGGGGCTAGGGATATACTTCAGTAGTAAAGTGCTTGCTTTGCATGCATGAAGCTCTGAGTTCAATCCCCAGCTCCATCAACACCAATTTTTCCCTGTTAATTTCAACATCCTGGTCATCTCTGAGTTATTCTCCATTATTATCCCATTGATTATCTTTTCTCTTGAGAAGGATTTATATTTTTCTGGTTTTTTACATATAATTCTGGATTGCATCTTGGGTGTTATAAATATGTATTAAAAACCCTAAAGTATATGTCTTTAAAAAGTTATGTCTTAAATTTTGTGTTCTCAGAGCCAGGCCCACACTTGTAATCCCAGCATTTGGGAGGCTGAAACTGGAGGATCCGGGTTCGCAGCCAGCCTCAGCTACCTAGTGAGGCACTCCCCAACTTAGTGAGACCCTGTTTCAAAATAAAGAATAAAAAAAATAGGGCTAGGGGTATAGCTCGGAGGTAGAATGCCCCTGAGTTCAATCCCCAGTACCGCAAAAAAAAAAAAAAAAAAAAAAAAAAAAAAATTTGGTCAAAGCTTAAGGGGACCTCTATGAAGATTTCTAGAGGATACTAAACATCTTCTGTGATCATTGGCCTTGAAATTTTCATCTGTGTCAGCAACACTGAATTCTTATCTGTGTCTTATAATTTCAATAAGATCACTGTGCTCTCCTTGGGACCTATGTCCTGGGACATGATGTAGAAAGTGTCTCTGGGAAAAAGGCTAATATGACTTGCTGCTTGCCTGCACTCCATGTCTCCCAATATTTACATTGGGTCTCATGTGTTTTCTCCTTTTTTAAACAGCTATTTATAGTGTAGGACTATTCTGATCCCAACTATTCTGCCACAGCCAGAAGCTGGAGTCCCTGTTTGCATAAAAGCTGCAAATTACCAGGTCTCACCCTTCAGAGATTCTGATTAAATATGTCTTTGCAGAGAGCCAATGAGACCTCCCCCCTTACCCTTAGGTAGTTTAGAGTGTCACATTGGGGTAAGGAGGAAAAGGGAATCGACACCACCTGAAATTTATATTTATTGTGATGAAAGTCAGATTGGAGGCCAAATGTCAGTATGGCCATAACACGAATAATTCAGATAAAGTGAGGAAAATAGGCCAGCAATGGGAGAAACATAAGCTTTTTAAATATTGGCAGGAGTCTGATTAGAATCTGGAACCACAGAAATTAAAATGCTGTTTGAAATAGTTACTGGAAGTAACTGAAAACAGAAGAGATTGGTCTCCCTGCCAGATGGAGAAGATTCGGGGAGATGCATAGATTAAAAAGGCTTGGCTCTGGCTGTGGCCTCTGGTCACTCCCAGAAAGGCACTTGAGTGCAAACGAGAAGCCAGAAGGACACGGATCCCCTCTGATCTCTTGTGCCACATTTCTCAGCACAAAACTTTGCAGCCAACCATTCCCCAGGCTCTCTGGGTTTTTCTGAGAGGAGCTGCCATGCTGCCTGGCAGATAGCACTGTTTATGTCAACCTGGTTTCAAGAGCTGTCTGGAAGAGCAAAGGGATTTACTGCTCAAAGGAGATGAAAGATTGGGGAAGCCAGAGCTCTTACCCAAAGAGAACCCATTAAAGGCATTTTGCCTCATCAGCGATTGTCTCCATGCCAACTCTGTAAAAAGGAGCATCTAAAGACAGATTTATAAATGGACAGAATGGCAGATCAGAAGGACATTAGCAAAATTTGTTTCCCCTGGAGTTACAAATAGAATTCACACGTCTTATGCTGTCATGAAATAATTGCTGTGCAATCACTGTTTTTCTTTCCAGGTCTATTCTTATTGTTCCTTAGTGAGATAATTTTTCTCAGCGACTGATTTCCTGAATGCTTGATTTTTTTTTTTTTTTTTTTTTTTTTTTTTTTGGTTTTCCACCTTCTCTTAAAGTCACCATACCATCCTTTACTTATGCTTGGAAGACAAAGTTGACATTGAATAATTTTTCTACACTCTAAAATAGCCGAAGAGGTCGACTCTTGATTAACTCAATCTCCAAAGGCTAACCTTAGGCCACAGCCCTCAAGTCCTGGGGGTCCATTTCAGTGTTTTAAGACCTTACAAGAGCCATTTCTTTATGCATCCTTGTTCTAGAGACTGCCCCTCTTGGATCCCAGAAATACTGGAATTACAGTCTCTTTGTAGCACCCCACCACTAACCCTGCCATCAAATATATATCTCGCTGCAAACCTCTCTGCAGGGTACAAAACAGAAAAAAAAGTGTGTGTGTGTGTGTGTGTGTGTGTGTGTGTGTGTGTGTGTGTGTGTATGTGGCAGGGGGGTGCTGTCATGTGAAATCACAGATGAAAATATCAGCCAGTTTTAAAGGCATCAGATTATCTCCCTCGTTCATACTGCCAGCCTCTGTCAAGGAGTGACACGGTGTTTCCTGATGTGTTGAAAGCAGTCCTGCGATGAAAGGAAGATAATGCCCTTATCCAGCTGAAATTCTGAACTGGATACCCCGGGGGGAGTTCTGCATACAGACTTAGACTCATGACGATAAAGACCGCTGCTGACAGCTCATCAACTTTGACTTCTGGCCAAGACTCCAATGCTAGGCTTCCCTTTCCATCAGCCCCTTCTTCAGATTCTTCCATCCCTCTTTTCTCATCTTGTCTCTTTTCTTTTCTTGCCTTTTTTTTTTTTTTTTCACTTTTTCCATCTCCCATTCAGAAAGTGAAGGTTTCCCTGGGTCTGAAAGCAGCACTAGTCCACTGGTGTATTGCCATAGGTTCCAATATTTGCAATTATTGATCACTATGTTAGAAGCCAGGGATGCAGAAGCAAACACAGTTGTCCTCATGCAGAAGGTTTAAAAGGATGCTTGCTCTCAGGGCCTCTTTCATTAGGATTATTCAGAAGGTTTGTTAAAAATGCAGATTTGGGGGTCCTAACTAAGATTTACTAAGTAGAAATTTCTGAGGTTAGGTGAAAGAATCTATTTTTTAACAATTCCTTCTTGTGGTTCTTAAGTACAGTGACGTTTAAAGCCACTAGTAAACACATGCATACAGAACACAAATTTATAATAAAAAAACTAAAATATAATAGGATAGCATGGAGAAGACAAATTTAAATTGGGGCACATAGGTTAAAAGGAGCCAAAGGGCCCGGTGTTGTGGCACATGCTTGTAATCCCAGTACTGGAGAGGCTGAGACAGAAGGATTGCAAGTTTAAGGCCGGCCTCAGCAACTTAGAAAGACCTTTTTTGAAAATAAAAGACAAAAGGGTTAGGGGTGTAGCTCAGAGGTAGAACACCCCTGGGTTCAATTCCCAGTAGAAAAAAAAACAAAAAGGGGGTGGGGAAGCTAAAGTAGTAACATTTAAATCAAGACTTAAGGGATAATGGAATCACCCAGGTGAAGAGTAGGGGATAAACACTTTTCAAGCAGGGCAAAAACTTCAGCAAGCCTCCCGAGGTTGACGTTTTTCTGATAAAGCAAAGGTCTTGTATGTTGATGTCTTACTAACTCATATGTATGAGGGGTATCTTGTCCTAAAAGAAATGTCAGCAGGTCAATACATGCATCCTTAATCTGACTGGACCTTACTTTTCCCAAGCCTAAACATTCCCTCACTAGGATCGGAATTAAATTAGGAAAACTTTTCATCAAATTTAGCTTCACCAAAACAACACTAGAGAAACTGAATATAAACTTTTGTCATGGTTCAAATTCAGCAAGTTAACAACTTACTTTTAAAGAACTTCCCTTATCTCATTATTTTTTCTCTTTTCTCAGTGTACCAATACATGACTAAGTGTTGTGTGGTTTCCAGAAATCCATGTGTACCTATACATAGCATTGCCAGTGGCTACTTTATAGTGACATGTGAGAGGAACATTTTATGCTTGTAATCTCAGTACTTGGAAGGCTAGGACAGGAGGATCACAGGTTCAAGACCAGCCTCAGCAATTTATCGAGAACCTGTTTCAAATAAGTAAGTAAATAAATGAGGGGCTGGGTGGCTCAGAGGTAGAATGCCCCCAGGTTCAATCTCTAGTATCGAAGAAGAAGAAGAAGAAGAAGAAGAAGAAGAAGAAGAAGAAGAAGAAGAAGAAGGAGACAACGACGACAAGGAGGACGAGGAAGAGGTGGTTATTAAAAGGTTAAACATGGATTCTATTTATGAAATATGCAAAAAGTTACTGAAATTATAAAATATTATTGAGAAGAATCAAAGGAAACACATTAATGGAGGGATGAACCATATTTATGGATTTGAATTCTTCATTTTTAAAATTGGTGACATTTATGGCTCTTTCATTTAAAAAAGGCATGACATATCCTAAACAGGATGTATAAAAACTCAGCCATTCCCACACGTATGACATTGATGTAGCCAAGTATCAAATAAAAAATATGATTTTAAAAGTACTAGATAGAGCCGGGGGTGGTGGCGCACGCTTGTAATCCCAGCATTCGGGAGGCTGAGACCAGAGGATCCGGGTTCGCGGCCAGCCTCAGCTACCTAGTGAGGCACTTCGCAACTTAGTGAGACTCGGTTTCAAAAATAAAGACTAAAAAATAGGGCTGGGGGTATAGCTCGGAGGTAGAATGCCCCTGAGTTCAATCCCCAGTACCGCAAAAAATAAATAAATAAATAAAAAATAAATAAATAAATAAAAGTACTAGATAGAAAAACAGTTTTCTTATAGTGGAATGACAACCCAGCTTACCCTTGACTTTCCAAGAGAAGCAATGGGATCCAAAGGACTATTGAAAAATATTTAGAAAGTGCTAAAATAAAATAACTGTTGGCTTAAAACTTTATGCCCAATGAACTGTATTTCAAGGAAAGCAAAAAATAAAGACCTTGTCAAATAACAAATAACTGGAAACACTTAGCACTAAAGGAAATTTTCAAGATTGTTATTTGTAAGAAGAAAGGTAATCCCAGGAAGAAGTTTTGATACATAAAAAGATATGTAGAAAGGAATTATAATGAAAGAAGTTGCTAAGCAGGAATAGATGCAAGTAAATAATGAATAAATATAAATGTAAATTTACACATTTTATTTATGTATTCATCCTTCAATGAACACATTTGTTGATTCCACGTCTTGACTACCATGAATAATATTGCAATAAAAATAAGAGTGCAAGTATCTCTTTAATGTGATAACTTCATTTCTTTTGGATATATACCCAGCAATTA
>PVLC010033338.1:0-10762 GCA_004027655.1 Graphiurus murinus | reverse complement strand
TTCAATCCCCAGTACTGCAAAAAATAAAAGAAGAAGCATACAAATGTTAAGTCTGTGGTAGAATTTTTTTTTTTTTTTTTGCATTCTACCTCCGAGCTACAACCCCAACCCTATTTTTTTTATTCTTTATTTTAGAAACAGGGTCTCAGCCGGGCGCGGTGGTGCACGCTTGTAATTCCAGCATTTGGGAAGCTGAGACCGGAGGATCCAGGTTTGCAGCCAGCCTCAGCTACCTAGTGAGGTACTCCGCAACTTAGTGAGACCCTGTTTCAAAATAAAGAATAAAAAAATAGGTCTGGGGGTATAGCTCGGAGGTAGAATGCCCCTGAGTTCAATCCCCAGTACCACAAAAAAAAAAAAAAAAAAAGAAACAGGGACTCACTAAGTTTCGGAGTGTCTCACTAGGTAGCTGAGGCTGGCCATGAACCCGGATCCTCCAGTCGCAGCCTCCCAAATGCTGGGATTACAAGCGTGTGCCACCACGCCCGGCTGGTAGAAATATTTTTAAAAATGGAAATATAGAACTAAGAGGTCAAGCCTAAAGATTCAGATGACTCCACAAGAAGATTCTGTAACATAATGCCATGAACAGAGGACTACAGATCTTTGTTCCACATCCTAAACACTTCCACAAACACAGGGAGACTGCTACAGAGGAGTACAATGAAGGAACAAGCTGAAGGCAGAGGACATATCCTCAAGGAACATTTTAGGGAACAGGAAGAGAAAACAAAGACACACAGAAAAGCAGTAGTAGAATAGGTATTATGACAAAAGAGAAGAAAAATGTCAAGAAATAAACACATGGTCAACAATGAAAAACAGTTTAGAGCCGGGTGTGGTGGCGCACGCTTGTAATCCCAGCATTTGGGAGGCTGAGACCGGAGGATCCGGGTTCACGGCCAGCCTCAGCTACCTAGTGAGGCACTCCGCAACTTAGTGAGACCCGGTTTCAAAATAAAGAATAAAAAATAGGGCTGAGGGTATAGCTCGAAGGTAGAACTCCCCTTGATTCAATCCCCAGTACTACAGGAAAAAAAAAAAAAGAGGAGAAAAACAGTTTAGACAGGTCAGAGAGGATGAAGACAAGGAAAAGACTATCAGATTTAGTCAGATAAAGGTTCCCTGTACTTCCAGATTTCTCTGTGTAACTCTTTCACATGATGCTTTTTACAAGGAGCAATGCACTATATTTTAATCTGAAAAACAAATTTTAATGTCTATCACAGCATGGAAAATTATACAACAACTAAAAAGAACACAAAGCCAGATGTGGTGGCACACACTTGTAATCCCAGTACTTGGGAGACTGAGACAGGAGAATCAAAGGTTCAAGGCCAGCCTCAGCAAATTAGAGAGGCTTTCTGCAACTTAGTGAGACCTTGTTTCAAAATGAAAAATAAAATAGGGCTGGAAGTGTAGCTCAGAGATAGGATGTCCCTGGGTTCAACACTCCACCACCACAAAAAAGAACACAAAGCTAGATATGGTGGAGCACACCTATAATTTCAGTACTTGGGAGGCTGAGATAGGATCATAGGTTCAAAGCCAGCCTTAGCAACTTAGTAACACCCTGTTTCAAATAAAAAATAAAATCAGCCAGGCAAGGTGGCACACATTTGTAATCCCAGCACTTGGGAGGCTGAGACAGGAGATCACAGGTAAGCGGCCTGCTCAACAACTTAGTGAGACCCTGTTTCCAAAAACAAAAAATCACTCTGGGGGTGTAGCTCAGAGGTAAAATATTCTTGGGTTCTATCTCCAGTACCACAAAAAATAATAATAAAATCAGTCTGAGGGTTTAGCTCAGAGGTAAAATGCCCCAGGGTTCAATCCCCAGTACCTTAAAAAAAAAAATTGAGCTGGGAGTGTAGCTCAAAGGTAGAATGCCTCTGGGTTCCATCCCCAGGACCGATAATATAAAAATAAAGAAAAAAAAAATAGAACTGAGGGTATAGCTTGGAGGTAGAATGCCCGAGTTCAATCCCCAATACCAAAAAAAAATTCTTGAAAGGTTCAAGGAAAGTCTGGCATGGTGGCGCACACCTGCAATTCCAGTACTTGGAAGGCTGAGACAGGAGGATTTCAGGTTTAAGGCAGCCTCAGCAACTCAGAGAGGCTCTCAGCAACTTAATGAGACCCTATTACCAAATAAAAAATAAAACAGTGAGGCCGGGCGTGGTGGCGCACGCTTGTAATCCCAGCATTCGGGAGGCTGAAACCAGAGGATCCGGGTTCGCAGCTAGCCTCAGCTACCTAGTGAGGCACTCCGAAACTTAGTGAGACTCGGTTTCAAAATAAAGAATAAAAAATAGGGCTGGGGGTGTAGCTCGGAGGTAGAATGCCCCTGAGTTCAATCCCCAGTACGCAAAAAAAAATAAATAAATAAAACAGTGCTCATGCCGGGCGTGGTGGCGTACGCTTGTAATCCCAGCATTTGGGAGGCTGAGACCGGAGGATCCGGGTTCGCGGCCAGCCTCAGCTACCTAGTGAGGCACTCTGCAACTTAGTGAGACTCGGTTTCAAAGTAAAGAATAAAAAATAGGGCTGGGGGTATAGCTCGGAGGCAGACTGCCCCTGAGTTCAATCCCCAGTACCGCAAAAAAAATAAATAAATAAAAAAAATAAATAAAAATAAATAAAACAGTGCTCAGTGTAGCTCAGAGGTAGAATACCTCTGGGTTCAATCCCCATCACACACAAACACACAGACACACACACACAAACACACACACACACACACACGAGTCAAGGATGAAGTCACTAGAGCCTCGAGTAGAGACATGCAAAAGGAAAGTTGTCACTAAAGGTCGTTAGTACAGAACATTTTTCTACAAATCAAATAGGATCAAGGATCATGTATTCTCCGCTCAATGAACTTTCTAAAGCTAGTAGTAGACACTTCTCCGCCCTGATAAAACTGACCTTTATCCCCTACACACAAAAACACTAGTAAATTACATAAATACATTCTATCCATTCAGAACACCCACGACTTTTTTTCTTCTTTTTTTTTTTTGTTTTTTGTTTTTTGTTTTTTGTAGTACTGGGGATTGAACTCAGGGGCATTCTACCTCTGAGCTATACCCACAGCCCTATTTTTTATTCTTTATTTTGAAACAGGGTCTCACTAAGTTGCGGAGTGCCTCACTAGGTAGCTGAGGTTGGCCACGAACCCGGATCCTCTGGTCTCAGCCTCTCAAATGCTGGGATTACAAGCGTGCGCCACCACGCCCAGCTATTTTTTATTTTGAAACAAGGTCTCACTAAATTGCAGAGGGCCTCACTAAGTAGCTGGGGGCCGGGTGTGGTGGTGCATGCTTGTAATCCCAGCATTCGGGAGGCTGAGACGGGAGGATCCGGGTTTGCGGCCAGCCTCAGCTACTTAGTGAGGCCCTCCGCAACTTAGTGAGACTCGGTTTCAAAATAAAGAATAGCTGGGAGTGGTGGCGCGCACTTGTAATCCCAGCATTCGGGAGGCTGAGACCGGAGGATCCGGGTTCGTGGCCAGCCTCAGGTACCTAGTGAGGCACTCCGCAACTTAGTGAGACTCGGTTTCAAAAATAAAGAATAAGCCGGGTGTGGTGGCGCACGCTTGTAATCCCAGCATTTGGGAGGCTGAGACAGGAGGATCCGGGTTCGCGGCCAGCCTCAGCTACCTAGTGACGCACTCCGCAACTCAGTGAGACCCTGTTTCAAAATAAAGAATAAAAAATAGGGCTGGGGGTATAGCTCGGAGGTAGAATGCCCCTGAGTTCAATCCCAGCACCGCAAAAAAAAATAAAAATAAAGAATAAAAAAAATAGGGCTGGGGGTGTAGCTCGAAGGTAGAATGCTCCTGAGTTCAATCCCCAGTACCGCAAAAAAAAAAAAAAAAAAAAAAAAAAAAACTAAGTAGCTGAGGCTGGCATGTCAGCCTTCCAAGTATTGGGATTACAAGAGTGCGCCACCACACCAGGCTCACCCATGAATATTTTTACATTACTTTCTGTGTTTTCCCGTTAAGGTATTTCCAGTGGTAAGGTAGAAGGCAAGAACCTAGAACTGTGAATTCTCTGTTCACAGCAATGGGCTTGAGACTGCACACATGCACTTAAAAAAAAAGAAGTGATTTCACATAACCTGGCATGGTGGAGCACAGTTGTAATACCAGTACTTGGGCGGAGAAAACACCACACAGAAGGATCTCAGGTTTGAGGCCAGCCTCAGCAATTTAGTGAGACCCTGTATCAAAATTAAACTAAAAGCCAGGTGTGGCAGCACATGCTTGTAATCCTAGTACTTAAGTGGGAAGGAGGTTAAGAAAGGAGGATCGCAGGCTCGAGGACATTCTCAGGAAGCAGTGAGACTCTCATCAACCTAATGAGTTTCCAATGAAAAATAAAATAGGAGCCGGGCGTGGTGGCGCACGCTTGTAATCCCAGCATTCGGGAGGCTGAGACCGGGTCCGCGGCCAGCCTCAGCTACCTAGTGAGGCACTCCGCAACTTAGTGAGACTCGGTTTCAAAATAAAGAAAAAAATAATAGGGCTGGGGTGTAGCTCGGAGGTAGAATGCCCCTGAGTTCAATCCCCAGTACCACAAAAAAAAAAAAGAAAGAAAAAGAAAATAGGGTTGGGGGTGTAGCTTGGAGGTAGATATCCCCTGGGTTCAAAGCCCAGTACTAAAAGTTAATAAATATAAAATAGAGTGGTGATGTAGCTCAGAGTTAGAGCATCCCTGGGTTCAATCCCCAGTATCACAAAAAAAAAAGAAAGAAAGAAAAGAAAAAAGAAAAAGGGGGGGGGGGAGATGTCTCATGAAGTAGATGGTTACGAAGAATGCTAACAATGATTCTGTATACACTAGTACCACAGTATACTGAACACCTTATCAGAGAATGCTTAGGGTGAGGACAATCTCTAAGAAACAGCGTTAACACTCCATCAAATTGACATTGACTCTTCTTCAACTATTTGCCCCTCTGAATAACTCCTCAATCTTCCTTTAGTAAACCTACTCTCTGCAGCTTATTCACGCAGCCCACATTCCAGCGCCCCTTCTCCCCAATCAGAACCCAAACCATCCACAACTAAAAACCCCAGCCAGAACTACAAACGCCCCTAAGACCATTTCTTCATTCCCCTACTCCATTGCTAATCCATCTTTCGTGAACTCTCCACTCCCCATTTTTCTGCCTCTCTAGACCTCCCCTCCTCAAAAACTACTCAGTGTCCACACCCCTCAAATGCCCCAACCCCGCGGATCCCGCCCGAGGCCCCCTCCCCCACCGCTGTCCATCCTTTCCCTCCAGACCCCGACCCGCCCTACCTGCTCCCTGCCCTCCGGCCCCGCGGGCCCGGGCCGCTCCTCCAGTCGCTGCCTCCCGGGCGGCGCTCGCCGGCGCGGGGGCAGGCTCTGCGGCTGGGGCAGTTCAGCCGCCCGCTGAGCCCCGTCCTCCCGGCGGGCGGGCGGCGGCGGCGGCGGCTGCGGTCGGTCGCGGCAGCGGCTCCGCTTCATATCTGCGGCTGGGCCCCGCGGGCGTCAGCGCCGCGACTGTCCCGGCCTCGCCCGGCCCCGGGCCGCAGCTGTGCCGCGGCAACCACCGCCCGCGGCCACCATGGCCCGGCGGCCGCCCCACGCCGCCGACCCCGGCCCGCAGCGCCTCCGCGCTGGCTGTGGGCGCGAGCGCCGCGACCTCCTCGGCGATCCTCACCGAGACGGCAGCATCGCCGCCGCCGCCGCGTCTTCTCCGACCCGGCACACGCTCGGCCGGCCACCCGCCGCCGCCCGCCGCCCGCCAGCCTCCGGCCGGCCCCGCCTCTCGCGCGCGCGCACGGGAAGCCCGCCCGCCCGCCACCGCCGAACGCGCGCGGCCTCCGGCGCACGCGCCAGCGAACGGTCGCGAAAGACCCGCCCGTGGCCCCGCCGCGCGGTCCGGCAGCGGAAAGGGGCGGGACTCGGCGCGCCCTTGCGGCTGCGGGCTCGGTGATTCTTCCATTCATCCATTCATGAAACTGTAGGCCCGGCTGAGCGCGGTGCTGGGGATCTAAAAATGAGTTCCAACCGAAGGGGGAGAGGGGATCCGGAGCAGGAAGGAGACCAAATGTAAAATTAATGAGTAGAACGCTAGTACATGCCTCTTTATTCAGTACCTGCCAACCCTCCCGTGATTCTCACATCGCACTTGGGAGACTAGCATGCTTATTCTCATGTTACAGACAAGAAACACTGGGGTGAAGGAAAACGTTCCAGGTCATCTAGCAAATCAGAGATCAAACTAGACAGAACTCAAAATTCTGACTCTCGTGTCCCTTTAACACTGTTTCCTGCTCTTTCTGAAGTTTAGAAAGTCCTGTGAAAGAGGAAAAAGTGATGAGTTCCTGGGGAAAAGGGAACAAAAGGCTTTGAAAATGATCCCCAGAACTCTCCCTGACAGTGAAGTCATCAAGTAGCCCAGTCCAGCCTGCTGCGGCCTGGGCAGCCTGACCTGACGCCTCCTGTGACTCATCTCTGCAACATGTGGTGGCAGTTCAGCCCTGCCTGGCCTCCTGGCTTCAGCTGGTGGGCCATAGCACTGTATTTTTTCTCTCTGACCCAACCAGAGTTCATTCTCAGAAGCTTTTCCTGAAGGCTTCACCCATTTGTCCTGGGCCTCCTTCCTGAATCTTTTTTTTTTTTTTTTTTTTTTTTGCGGTACTGGGGATTGGACTCAGGGGCGTTCTACCTTTCAGCTATACACCCAACCCTATTTTTTATTCTTTATTTTGAAACCGGGTCTCACTAAGTTGCGGAGTGCCTCACTAGGTAGCTGAGGCAGGCCGTGAACCTAGATCCTCCTGTCTCAGACTCCCAAATGTTGGGATTACAAGCGTACACCACCACATCCGGCTTTCCTGAACCTTTTCTAAAGAGTAATAATAGCATGGTAGAGTGCCTACTTTATACCAGACACTGTGCATTCAATTCACACATGACAAACGAGATAAATTGTATTCTTTTTTTTTTTTTTTTTTTTTAATCCATACTGGGAATTGAACCTAGGGGCCATTCTACCTCTGAACTACACTACACCCCCAGCCCTTTTTTTTTTTTCAGGGGTGAGGGTACTGGGGATTGAGGCCAGAGGCATTCTACCTCTGCTACACCCTCAGCAATTTTTACTTTTGTATTGAAATATGGTCTTGCTGGGTTGCTGAGGGTCTTACTAAGTTACTGAGGCTGGTCTTGAACCTATGATACTCCTGTCTCAGCCTCCTAAGAACTGGGACAGGAGTACTTAGGATTACAGGCATGTGCCACCACACCCGGCCTATTTCTATTTTACCTTTTTTTTTTTTTTTTTTTTTTTTTTTTCAGTACTGGGGAATGAACCTAAGACCTACTAACTCCAAGCTACACCCCCAGCTCTGTTTATTATTTATTTTGAAACAGAGGCTCACTAAATTGTGGAAGGCCTCACTAAGTAGCTGAGGCTGGCTGCAAACCTGTGATCCTCCTGTCTCAGCCTCCCAAGTACTGGGATTACAAGCGTGTGCCACCACGCCCAGCTTGAGTAAGCAGGCTTAGGTGTCACATAATGTGCTCAACATTACACAGCCAATAAGTGCAGAGCAAGGATCCAAATCAAGGTCTGTCAGATGCCAGAGCCCATACACATAACCATGTGCTCCACAGCCTCTTACCAGCCTGCTCCTACATTTCCTCACCACCCACCCAGCATCCTTGAGTGGAAATGTGAAAGTCATCCTCGACTCCTTCCTTCTCCCTCCCTCCCTCTCATTCAATTAATGAACAAGTCCTGTTGCTTCTGTACCCTTACTGTCTCTACAATCTGCCTCTTCTTTCCAACTCATTGGCACCACCTCAAGTCAGTTTTTACCCTCCCTTACCTGCTTCCCTGGAAAAGCCTCCCAACTGGTTCACCTGTTGCTAGTCTCATTCTCTTCTAACCCATCTGCCAAAATAAACAAATAAATGATTTCATAAGGATCTTCATATAACATATATTCCCTTGCTTTAAAACAGTTAAATGAATCTTAATATGAAGTGTAGCTGGGCACCATGGCACACATATGTAACCCCAGTACTTAAGAGGCTGAGACAAAAGCCGGGCATGGTGGCGCACGCTTGTAATCCCAGCATTCGGGAGGCTGAGACCGGAGGATCCGGGTTCGCAGCCAGCCTCAGCTACCTAGTGAGGCACTCCGCAACTTAGTGAGACTCGGTTTCAAAATAAAGAATAAAAAATAGGGCTGGGGTTATAGCTCGGAGGTAGAATGCCCCTGAGTTCAATCTCCAGTACCGCAAAAAAAATAAAAAAAAAAAAGAGGCTGAGACAAGAGGATGGCAGGTTTGAGGCCAGCACATGGTAATTTAGCAAGACCCTTTTTCAAAATAAAAGGGGCTGGCCAGGCCAGTGTTTGGGAGGTTGAAACAAGAAGATCACAGGTTCAAGTCAGCAACATAGTGAGACCCTGTTTCCAAATTTAAAAAAATAAAATAGGGCTGGTGATGTAGCTTAGAGGTAAAAATGCCCCCTAGGTTTAATCCCCAGGAACACACACACACAGATTAATAAAAAGGGCTGGGGGAGTAACTCAGAGGAAAAATGCCCCTGGAGGTCAATCCCCAGCCCCCCCCCCAAGGGTGAAGTATAAACATACTATGGCTGGTAATGCCATCCAAAATCTGGTTCCTAGCCGGGCGTGGTGGCGCACGCTTGTAATCCCAGCATTCGGGAGGCTGAGACCAGAGGATCCGGGTTCGTGGCCAGCCTCAGCTACCTAGTGAGGCACTTCGCAACTTAGTGAGACCTGGTTTCAAAATAAAGAATAAAAAAAATAGGGCTAGGGGTGTAGCTCGGAGGTAGAATGCCCCTGAGTTCAATCCCCAGTACCGCAAAAAAAAAAAAAAACAAAATCTGGTTCCTGCCTATCTTTCTTCTATTAACTTACGCTGTTACAACTACTATAATTATACTAGCTACACGTGCCAGGTCTGCCATATTCTTGGTTATAAGCAACAAAAATACACTCCATCATCCTAAACCTAAGGGCGAGGGTGATATTTAGAAGGGATCCCAGAACCAAACAGAGATTGGCAAAATAGGAAACAAGGAGCCAGGCATGGTGGCACACACTCCTAATCCCGGTACTTGGGAGGCTAAGACTGGAGGATCCGTGTTCGCAGCAGCCTCAGCTACTTAGAGAGGTCCTCCGAAACTTAGTGAGACCCTGTTTCAAAATAAAAAATTTTTAAAAATGGGGCTGGGGTGTAGCTCGGAGGTCGAATGCTCCTGAGTTCAATCCTCAGTACTGCAATAAATAAATAAATAAAAAGGCTGAATACGACAATTACCTGTTGTTAAACAATAAACCACCTCAAAATTGTGGCTTAAAAAAACCCCATTTCTTAGCCGGGCGTGGTGGCGCACGCTTGTAATCCCAGCATTCGGGAGGCTGAGACCGGAGGATCCGGGTTCGAGGCCAGCCTCAGCTACCTAGTGAGGCACTCCGCAACTTAGTGAGACTCAGTTTCAAAATAAAGAATAAAAAATAGGGCTAGGGGTATAGCTCAGAGGTAGAATGCCCCTGGGTTCAATCCCCAGTACTAAAAAAAAAAAAAAATTTCTTCTTTTTTTTTTTGTTTTTTTGGTACTGGGGATTGAACCCAGAGGCATTCTACCTCTAAGCTATACCTGTAGCCCAATTTTATTTCTGATTTGGAAACAGGGTCTCACTAAGTTTCAAAGAGTCTTGCTAAGTTGCCAAGGCTGGCTTTGAACCTGCAATCCTCCTGTCTCAGTCTCCCAAGTACTGGAATTACAAATGTGTGCCACCACCCCCAGCTCTTTTTTTTTTTTTTTTTCTTACTGGTTCTGGGGATGAATCCTGGGTATTCGGCTTCCAAGCCATACCCCCAGCGCTATTTTATTTTTTTTATTTTGAAACAGAGTCTTGCTAAATTGCTGAGGCTGGCCTTAAACCTGTGACCCTCCTGTCTCAGCCTCCCAAATACTAGAACTACAGGCATGCACCACCACACCTAATAAAAATCATTTATTTAATGAGTAATTCTATGGGTCAGTTACATGGCCCTCATTGCTGGGCTCGCTCATGCATCTTCAGGCGGATGAAGGCTGGCTGGTGACTAGATGACCTGAAGTGACCTCTCTCACACAGCTGCAGTTGGCAAACTACTGGACACAGCACATGAGTGACTGAGCCATGCATGCCACATACTCCATCAGATGTGCTCGGATTTGTTCACACAGCTGCAGCAGCAGGGCCCCCAAGAGCAAAGGGACAGCAAGCCTCAAGGTGAAGGCACTTTTAAGTCTCTGTTAGTACCACCACATTGGCTACTGTATCATTGCCCAAAAAATCATAAGTAACAAAACAAGTCAGTGTGGGAAGGAACTAAAGTTATCTGACAAAGGGGAGTAGATTTAGGGAGGGGAAAAATTTGTGACCATCTTTGAAATCTACTCAGGAAAATCAATCAAACATCCAATAGCCAAGTCAGGCTAGAAATAGATTAGTCCATTAGCATCATTTCTTCCTAGGATCATATTATGGACTGATATTAGTCAGAATTTTTGTCTCTGTGACCAAAATACCTGATAAGAACAATTTAGAGAGCTGGGCGTGGTGGCGCACGCTTGTAATCCCAGCATTCGGGAGGCTGAGACCAGAGGATCCCGGTTCGCGGCCAGCCTCAGCTACCTAGTGAGGCACTCCGCAACTTAGTGAGACTCGGTTTCAAAATAAAGAATAAAAAAA
>PVLC010033337.1:0-17602 GCA_004027655.1 Graphiurus murinus | reverse complement strand
GCTGAAGGCAGCAGGAGGTAGGAGGAAGACTTGAAGAGAGAAATACTTCTATGGACATGATGTATATACACAAATTTATCAATGCCAATCATGATGTCGTGCATGAGAAGGTGGGTGGGGGAAGGGCTCAGGGAGTGCTGTGTGCATGTATGCCTCTACCACTCTGAACTTAGTCAAGATGTATGACTACTATGAACCAATGAGAAAATAACAGTAATAAATCACCTCGGGCCCATCATGGAAAACAAACCCGAGAGGGGCCGACATGGAAGGAAACAAGACCAGCACAGATGCTGTTGGAGAAAGTCAGGGAAGGGCTTACGGCGTGGGAGTGTGCATGGGGCTGCCAATGGATAAATTCAAGAGATTTAAATCCGTGTTGAAGAAGGATTGAGGGAGTGATTAGGAGCCAGAGGAGAGATAAGAGGTACAGAAAGGAGTCAAAATTGCAACTGGCCAGTCAAAATGCTGGGATTACAAGCATGGTGGCGTATGCTTGTAATCCCAGCATCTGGGAGGCTGAGACCAGAGGATCCGGGTTCACGGGCAGCCTCAGCTACCTAGTAAGGCCCTCCGCAACTTAGTGAGACTCTGTTTCAAAATAAAGAATAAAAAAATAGGGCTGGGGGTATAACTCGGAGGTAGAATGCCCCTGAGTTCAAACCCCAGTACCGCAAAAAAATATTTGCAACTGGCCGTGGGACTAGGAACTAGAGGAGAATGCCAGGGCCATGCAGAGACAAGGTCTTGCTAGAGGCATGTTTGGGGAGGAGAGAGACGTTGATGAAGGGCTTACTTTTTGGATGCGTCAAGCTTGATTTCCTAGATGTCCAGGGAGCAGCTGGGCAGAGGGGCTGTAGCTCAGGAAGGAGACTTGTACTGGAAGTGAATGTGGGAATTAGCCCATCTGTGTGACAGTGAAAGCGCCCTTGGTAGGGACAGTGGTGAGGACCCTGTAGGAAGAAGTTCCTGTGGGGAGCTGGGGCAGGCAGGCTTCAGTGAATGGAGAAGGGAGCTGAAGAAGCAAAGATGGAGAAAGATCTGTCCTTGAAGCATGTAATCGGACAAGGCTGAGCGGCAGGAAACAAGACAGAGGGAGGCATAGCTGGGCATCGCTGAACGGAGACAAACTGAATAACCTAGGCAACAGCAAGAGGCGTTTCTAATGTCAAATACCCACCATTCAGGGTCTTTTTCTTGATTTGGGCCCCACAGAAACCAAACCTTAAAATAACCAAATTAAGCCGGGCATGGTGGCGCACACCTGTAATCCTAGTACTTGGGAGGCTGAGACCGGATGATCTCAGGTTCAAGGACAGTCTCAGCAACATAGCAAGAACTCTCAGCAATCTAGCGAGACTCTGTTTAAAAAAAAAAAAAAAAAAAAAATGGGGCGAAGGGTATAGCTCAGAGTTAGAGCGCCACTGGTTTCAATCCCCTGTAGCGAAAAGGAAAAGAACCAAATTAGTTAGGCTAAAGCAGTTATTGCTGTCTGAACAACCTTGGAGGGAAATATAACTTAGATCCAAATCTGAAACATTCAAGCTCTCATGTCCAGCTGGCGTCCACCTGATTGACTGAATAAAAGAAGACTGAATTTCCATCACTGATACTTCCAGACAAACAGAGGTGTTACGTGTCTGGAGATTCTGGATACCCATCCACAACTCACAGTCTGCCCAGAAGCAAAAGAGTTTATTTGTTGCGGGGTAGAATTTAAAGGACCTTTCCTTATGATACATCTAAGTGGCTGTTCATAATATGAGATTAGATCTAGGGATAGTACAAGAGGAAATCCCTCAAATCCAAGACGTATAGAAAAGCAGCACAGCTATGCCTCTTTCCTCCATTATTCTGTACCACAAAAGCATCATGTACTTTCCAGATATAAACACAAGCTCCATGTCCACAAGCGACCTCTCCCAAAACAAATAAGTAATATCTCGTCAATCTTTACAGACAAAACCCATTGCATACCCACTTGTTTCCTAAAGAGAGCTGAGATTAGTAAAACACTTCCATCCCAGAACACCACTTTCCATTTCTTCGTAAGGACTTTGGGGGGCAGAGTGGGGAAGTTCTACACTCATCTTCCCTTTTCCTGGGGTGTGCCAGTGGCAGGCTACAACTTGAACTTCAGCTGTTATTCATATCCAGGGACTCACACCCCCTGGTCCTACCTGTTATTATGTGGTGATGCTCGTGGACCTGGGGCGTCTTCAATCAGAGCTGCTAAGTTATTTTCCAACCCTCGTGTAATTATCCCATTACCCACACACACTGCAAATCAAGATTAACCGGAGGAAGGACACACTCCATTCTGTCTCTTCAGTTAAACATGGCTAAAGTCCTTACTAAGATTCACCACCACGAGGCGTGGTGGTGCACGCTTCTAATCCCAGTACTTGGGAGGCTGAGACTAGAGGGTCCGGGTTTGCGGCCAGCCTTGGCTACTTAGTGAGACCCTCCACAACTTAGTGAGATCCTATTTCAAAATAAAGAATAAAAAATAGGACACTTGGGGCATAGCCCTGAGGTAGAATGCCCCTGGGTTCAATCCCCGATACTGCAAAAAAAAAAATACGCATGCCCCCAGTATCTATTGGCAGCCAAACAAGCAAACTTCCATAGGGTATAACTACCACGTTGCAGTAAACTCCAGGTAATGGGGTAAAACTGCAAGCTATGATTGGGAACTATCAAAAAGAGTCCAAGAGCCAGGCATGATGGCACAGCCCTGTAATCCTTGGGAGGCTGAGACAGAAAGACCACAGGTTCGAAGCCAGCCTCAGCAACTTAGCAAGGCCCTCCATAACTTAGTTAAACCCTGTTTCCAAATAAAAATAAAAAATAGGGCTGGGGGTGTATCTCAGAGGCAGAATGCCCCTGGGTTCAATCCCCAGTACTACCACCACCAAAAACAAGAGAGTTCAGGTGCCTGGAATTGTACTTCAGTGGTACAGCATGTGCTTGGTCTGTATGAGGTCCTGGGTTCCATTCCCAGCACCAAATAGTAAAAAGAAAAATAGTAAAAGAAAAAAAAAAAAAGTCCAGATAGGATGGCCTGGCGTTAACAAGGAGACGGTAAAGTCGAACTGAGGCAGGCAGTTATGGTTTGGTCAGACTGGTTATGCTTGGTTCTCCTGCTGGCTGTGGACACCTGAGTTTTAGGCTCCATCAGTTCCTGATGTGGAAGCACGCTGGACATGCTCTGCCCGAGAATGCTTTGACCCCCAGTATGATACCACAAGGTAGATGCTTTATTAATAGGATTTGCCAACTGGACGTGGTGGTACAAGCCTGTAATCCTAGTACTTAGAAAGCTGAGACAAGAAGATCACAGGTTCAAAGCCAGCCTCAGCAATTTAGCAAGGCCCTCAGCAACTTAGTGAGACTCTGTTTCAAAAAAAAACAACAAAAAAACAGGGCGTGGAGTGTAGCTCACCCTGGGTTCAATCCACAAATATCTATATATGATTTGCCTCCTCGCACTGAAGTTCTCAAAGCAAAGCACTGGCTGACCCAAGCTTGAGAGAAAGTTCTTCCTACCTTGGGATGTGGAAGAGGGAAAGACCAGCCCCAGCCACCTGAAACACCCCTGCCTGGTCTTAGACTTCCCCAGTGTGGGCACTGTGAGGTCTGACTGTGAGACCTGTTGAGAATAAGGATTTCTGGAAGGGCAGGAAGATGCCTCTCACCATCCCCCTGCCCCCAGCCTCATAAATTTACCTGCCCTGGCCCGCTGTCAAGCTCACCAATCAGAGAAATACACAACTGCTTTGCTCTTCCTCCCTCCTAATGCCCCATAAAAAGCCCCTGGTCTGTAAGGAAGGGGCTTTTACTGACTCCCATGGGCTCTGTCCCTGGTCAATCCCCCTCCCCAGGCTTTACTCCAAATTAAGCCAGTTCTGGTCTGTCGCACCGTGACCCTTTTTTTTTGGGGGGGGGGGGTACTGGGGATTGAACTCAGGGGCATTCTACCTCTGAGCTATACCCCCAGCCCTAGTTTTTATTCTTTATTTTGAAACAGGGTCTCGCTAAGTTGCAGAGGACCTCACTAAGTAACTGAGGCTGGCCAACAACCCAGATCCTCCGGTCTCAGCCTCCCAAGCGCCATGTCCCTTTTATCCCTACATTTTCTAACACTCATGAATTCTGGAGGTGGGCTTCTCCTGAGCTGGGCTCTACTTGGAAACCACAAAGTTAGTCAGCCCTCCTGCTTCCTAAGGTGTAGAAGGCCGAGGATTACATAACACAGTGTACAGGGCCCCAAGCGGGCCATTCCGATCAGCAAGAGGGACTTCTTTGGATGAGGAAAGTGCTATGTTCATCTCAACCAGATGGTGGTGAAAGGCGAAGCTTTGGGACGCATGCTACAATGACACGGTGGGGACCCCAGCTGCACCAACCAACCTCCTGCTCATCTGGTTGCCACAGTACTGGACACCTCGTTGTCCCAGATACCAAGGTGAGCCCAGAGGAGAGATAACAGTCCTCCGAGACTGCAGGAAAAGACCTCTGGCACTTTACAGGACAACAGTGGAGTTGTTCTCAGGCAGGTCAGTGAGCTGGCATTTGCCATAATCGTACTGTTGAAATAACGCACTTGGTTTTCTCCTGAAATCTTCTGTCTTCTCAGATTACACGACAAGACAGAGGAACCAGAAACTCCAAGCAGTCTGACATTTTTCTAGACAACTCCAAAATAAAACAAACAAAAAAATTTATTTGAGTACGATTTCCACCCAAAAAGTCCCACACAAAGGATTAAACTAGTAAACTTTGACCACCTCAAGGTTAATTATTTCAGCCGGGTGTGGTGGCTCACGCTTGCAATCCCAGAACTTGGGAGGCTAAGATAGGAGGATCACAGGTTCACGGCCAGCCTCCACTACTTGGTGAGGCCCTCTGCAACTTAGTGAGACCCTGTTTCAGAAATAAAGAATAACAAATAGGGCTGAGGGTGTAGCTCGGAGGCAGAATGCCACTAGGTTCAATTCCCAGTAACACTCACACACACACTCACACACACACACACACACACACACACACACACACACAAGATAACTATTTCAGAAAATCCACTGCCAACAAAGTCTTACTGATGAGGTAGAGTAGAAAGAATTAAAAATTTAGGCAGGAAGGAGACATTGGGAAGGAAAGGAAAAATATAGCTTTAAAATCTGGAGAGTTCACAGACCCTGCCCTCACCGGAAATCCTTTTGGACAAAGGCCAGACTTCAGCGACCTCCCATCTTCAAAACGTGAGAAAGGAGGAGGATCCAACTTGGAACACCTATCAACCGCCAATACCTGAGAAACCAGGAGGTCCAGACCACTTCTGTGCCTGCCCCTCCTGAAAGTTTATAAAAGGGCTCCCTTCCTCTCTTCCGGTCTCTTTGGCCGCAAGGCCAGGAAGACCTCCGCTTACCTGTTTTCCCTGAGTCCCTCGTTTTCCTAAATAAATGCCTGCCTTTTGTTCCTGACTGGCACGTGTTAAAATTCTTTTTATCACGGAGGCCAAGGACACACGAGTGGGACCTTGTTATCCCACAACATTACCAGAGATAGGAAAACAAACATTATAATTCATAAGATATTATATAACATTCATTCATTTGAAGTGGACCGTCAAGGTACACTATGAAAAGGACTATTATGCCATGCTTTCTCAATCTCTACCACTAAAATGTCATTTTTTTTAGCCATGCATGGTGGTACATGCCTGTAATCCCAGTACTTGAGAGGCTAAGATAGGATGATCGCAGGTTAGAAGGTAGCCTCAGCAAATTATTGAGGCTATCAGTAACTTAGTGAGACCCTGTTTCAAAATAAAAAATGGAATAGGGCTGGGGGAATGGGGGTAGCTCAGAAGTAGAATGCCTATGGGTTCATCCCCAGTATCAATCAATCAATCAAAAAAAAAAGAAAATGTCATATTTTAAAAAGTTACATAGATGTGATTTTTCATGGAGGCTGAAAAAAGTAGACTGTGCAATTCTTCATGGCTCATCAAAAAACTTTTAAACCTCAATTCAGTTACTGAAGTCACTATGAAAGCAGGAACCACCCAGAGTCATGCTCCTGGTCAAATAACTATGATGGTCATTATTTATTCACAAAAGAAAACTTTATAAGAAAACCCAGTATAAACGGTGAAATTTCTAAGAGGCTAAAGAATCGGTTTTTCCAATCTCAGAACTGTAACTAAGAAATAATGGGAACTCTATTTTTACTTTTCGTGTGTGTGTGTGTGTGTGTGTGTGTGTGTGTGTGTTTTCTCTTTTGATCTAAGAAGACTGAATCACTCTGGCTTCATTCAGAATCCACTGAGGCCTGATGGGGCGTGAGCTGTTTGTGCAGAGCTTTGAGCGCTAGGAAAACCGTGGATCTGACTCACTGCTAATGTGTGCCCTGCGTGTTGTCATTAAATTACTGTTGAAAAGTCAGGAAACAGGACTTGGCTCTAGTTATCTAGTGGATTTTCCCATTTTCACAGTCACTTGGAAAACGTTGCCACCCAACATTGGAAAATGTGACTGCCCCAAGGCAGTAGGTGTGAGGACAACCCAGTTCTATTCTTGGCCCTTCCAGTAAGCGGCCCCAGGCTACCAACCCCACCTCACTGGGCTTACTGTTCTTAGTTTTGTCTTTTACTTAGTAAACAACGAACAAACAAAACAAGGGAGGAGGTGGCGGTGGACATTCCTGAGGTGCCTGTCAAGTTTTCAAGAAAATAGATGATACCCTCATTAAAGCTTATAAAGGCTCCTGTCCCCAGGGTGTAGAAGGCAGGATGACTGCCTTACACTGGAGAGGATGAAGTTTCAAATGGATGGCTTCCCAGGTACTTTGATTTTTAACTCAGGTCAAAAAGAGACCGAGTTCATTTAATCAGGAAAGTCAAGCCCAAAGTAGCAGACACCTGTTTCGTATGAGCAATGGTTCAAGCACACACCCTCAGTGGAAGCCTTTAATCTCCAACAGCTCTGTGGGACGTTCTCAGTAGGTGAGGACTAGCGTTCTGCATCTCCCACCACCTGGGGGATCTGAAATTTCTGGACCAAATGCAATAACTCAGCTGAATAATCAAGTGACTCCTAACACTACTTTAGTGTTAATAAAATTAAAAAGGTTCCATTTTGTGCTACCATGTTAGAAGAAAATAACACTAATCCACTAATCGCTGGCAAGAAAATGACAAGATGCGCATGTCCATACGCTGCTAGTAGAAGTGAAAAATAAAAAAATAACTTTCTGAGAACTGATTATGGCACAAGAACCCTTAAGACAGCCAGGCGTGGTGGTGCACACTTGTAATCCCAGTACTTGGGAGGCTGAGACAGGAGGATCCGGGTTCTCAGCCAGCCTCAGCTACTTAGTGAGGCCCTCCGCAACTTAGTGAGACCCTGTTTCAAAATAAAGAATAAAAAAATAGGACAGGGGCTGTAGCTCAGAGGTAGAATGTCCTTGGGTTCGATCCCCAGTATTAAAAAAAAAAAAAAAAGAACCCTTAAGACATATGAATGTCCTTTGACTTAATCCTTTTCTCAGAATCTATCATAAGAAAATAATCAGAATTATGGCGAGACCTATGCACAAGGATGTTTACTACACATTCTCTTTTTATGAATGATATGTCTATTTTTTAATAAACTTGTATAGGCGCATTGTAACCACACATTATATTGAGGTTTAGTGGGGTAGAAACAGAGCACCCAGTACATTTTCCTCCGGGTCCCATACACATGTTATTTCTGATAGTAAATAAATAAGTGGAAATAAGTCCAATGTTGAATAACAGGAGATTGAATAAACAATGAAGGCCCAGACAATGAAATATTAAGATGCCACTGAACGGTGTCTTTGTGAACAACTATATAATTCATGTTAAATTAGGTACAGTGTTGGAAGAAACAAAATTAAATCAAGTGTAAAATTATCTAGACTATGACACCAACTCAATTCAGCCAGCAAGAACAACAATCATTTGTGATGAGTCAGCAGTAGCACGGGTCCTTCTTGAGAAATGAAATGGTACCTCTTTGTCACCACCTGTCAACAGCTGACCATCCTTCCGTCCCTATTATCACATACCACATTCAGTCATATGTTTCTCTTACTGGCGTGTCACCTCCCTTATCAGGCCTCCAGAGAGAGAGAGGGTGAGAGAGGAGAGACAGAGGGAAAGAGAGAGAGAGAGAAACACAAACAGAAAGATATTCAGATGGTCATATGGTCCACAGCCCTGTGTTTCGGCAATAAAATAGTAATATTCATAATGGCTAACATTTTTTTAAAAACTTATTGTATTACAGGGTCTTTCCATGAACTTCCCCATAGACAAGTATTGTTACTATCCCATTTGACAGATGAGGAAAGAAGCCTCAAGAGCTTAGGGAATTTTTCCAAAGTGCCACAAGTAAACAAGAACTCAGACGCAATCACTGTGACTCCAGAGCCCCGACTGCACTAACTACATTAGCAGGCCTTGTCAGTCTACGACATCGCTGGCACCAGAAGGCTGTTAGGGAGTCCACCACCAAGTCACACAGACACACCCGGGAGGAGGCTCATGCCTGGCAGGACATCCTAGACAAGCGGGGAGCGATGGAGAAGCCCTGAAACACGGTCTGCTGAACTAATGAGAAAAACAAAGCCCAGCTCAGGCCTGGAGTCCTAGTACTCAGGAGGCTGAGACAGGAAGATCGCAGGTTTGAGGCCAGCCTCCAGCAACTTAGCGAGGACCTCTGCAACTTAATGAGACCCTGCTTTAAAATAAAAAAATAGGACTGAGGGTATAGCTCAGAGATAGAATGCCCCTGGGTTCCATCCCCAGTGCCAGGGAGAGAGGGAAGGAAGGAGGGAAAGAAGAAAAGGAACAAGCTTGTAAGGGCAGCAGAATCTACCAGCAAAACAGAACTTCACTCACTCTGGAAAGATCCTAACACAGAATGTGGCGAAGGTTTCCAGTTCTCTCCACTGTCAAGTACCACGCAGCCTTCCCTCCGAAACCCAGCAAGATACCTGCATCACAGTAATTCCTTCTGCACACCGAGCTTTCCCCAAACTAGCTTCCCCCAGGGCACAACCTGTGAGATTAGTCCACATTCACCCAAGGTGTGCTAGGTTAATATTCTCACTCCCGTTCAGATAGTGTGTAAATGAAGGCCTCCAGCCAGGGAGCTGGAGTGGAGTAGAAACAGGGCAGGGAGTCTTGAGTCACCCCACACCCTTCCTCTCTGAGCTACACTCTTTTTCCTTCTCCGAATTTTATGTGGAACCGGCAATCAAGACAGGAAAACAAGCAAAGTCTTACATACTGACAAAATGCTGATTTGTCTATTCTATTAATAATACAAAATCTCAGCAAACGCAAATGGCATTACATGAATAATTCCACAAAAAGTGAAATCCAAACTAAATGTTTCCATCTGAATTGACATTTCCAGAGACCTCTCCATTAATGTGGCTAGTACTGGTTTTTCAAAAGGGACTAGCCCTTCTATAGGGACTTATCCTGTTTTTCCTAAAATAAAATGATGTGGACATTTAAAAAACTAACAAATATAATAATAAACTGAATTGTAAATATTGTCTTTTGTTCTACTGTATTGCACAAGTCTTAGCACAAGAATAGCCATATTCACGTTTTTAAATATTTTTGCCTCACGGTCAAATGTCTGTCTGTCTGTCTATCTATCTATCTATCTATCTATCTATCTATCTATATAATGGGGATTGAACCCAGGGGTATTCTTTTTTTGTGTGTGGGCTTTTATTGGTGCATTATCATCTCATATCATAATGTAAATCACGTTGACAGTGACATACATGCACACAGCACTTGGTGCCCCCCCACCTCCCTACCTCCCTGTCTCCTCCCTTCCCATACAGAGGACTGAGATGGATACTGGGATTTTCACATATGTACACACAGTCAATGTTAGCATTTCCAATAATGAACCTCAGTCTCCCCCTCCCCTTCCCTTAGAAGACTTTCCTGCTCCATTGAGGTCTCTCCTTCATTATCTGGAGTCCCTCTGGTATCCCAGTTACTCCCTAGTTTGTGCATATTAAAGAAAACATATGTTCCTTCACTTTCTGTGACTGGCTAATCTCACTTAACATAATGTTCTCCAGGTCCTTCCGTTTTCTTGCAAATGACATTATTTTATTCTTCTTTATTGCTAAGTAGAATTCCATTGTGTGTATTTCCCATAGTTTTGTGATCCATTCATCTGTTGATGGACCCTGAGTTGATTCCATAATTTATCTATTGTGGAACCCAGGGGCATTCTACCTCTGAGCTATATGCCCAGCCCTTTTTTAAATTTTTATTTTGAAGCGGGGTCTCATTAAGTTGCTGAGGCTGACCTCAAACCTGTGATCCTCCTGTCTCAGCGTCCCAAGTACTAGGATTACAGTAATGTGCTATCACACCCAGGCTGCCTATTCTTTTAAAAGACAAAATAACCATGATTTTTTTTTTTTGAAGTTTTCTTTGTGTGTGTGTGTGGTACTGGGGATTGAACTCAGAGGCATTCTACCTCCGAGCTATATTCCCAGCCCTATTTTATTATTATTATTATTATTATTATTATTATTATTATTATTATTAATTTTGAAACAGGGCCTCACTAAGTTGCAGAGAGCCTCACTAGGTAGCTGAGGCTGGCTGCGAACCTGGATCCTCAGGTCTCAGCCTCCCAAATGCTGAGATTACGAACATGTACCACCACGCCCGGCTTGAAGTTTTCTTTGTCTTTTTCTTTTTTTTTTCTTTTTGTGGTACTGGAGATTGAACCCAGGGGCATTCTACCTCTAAGCTACACTCCCAGTCCTATTTTTTACTCTTTATTTTGAAACAGGGTCTCACTAAGTTGCAGAGGGCCTCACTAAGTAGCTGAGGTTGGCCTCGAACCTGCGATCCTCCTGTCTCGGCCTCCCAAGTACTGGGATTACAAGCGTGTGCCACCACACCCAGCTAACCATGATTTTAACCTGCTTCAAATGGATGATTTCTTAGCACTAACTTTAGAATAATGAGGCAAAAGACTTCAAAAAATAGTCACAGACATGTCACATATGGAAGAAATAATTCTTAGAAGATATATATATACAGACATAAATGTCTATCACCACCATGTGCTCCAAGATACTACAGGAAATGGCTAGGTGACATGCTAAGTAACTCTGGTTTCAGAAAGAAAAATCACACACATTTCAAGCAATATTAATAGACTAGAAAAGTTTTCTAAGAATGTGGCACCAATTGTCAAGAGAGGGAAGTGAATAAACTAAGGAAGGTAGTTGTGGCAGTCAGCATTCCATTACTGTAATAAATATCTGAGATGATCAACTTAGAAAGAGAAAAGGTTCACTTAGACTCATAGTTTTTGTGGTATCAGTCCATGGTGGGTTGGCCCTATGTCTGGGGACCTGTGGCAAGGCCGCCACACATCATGGCAGGGAATGTGAAGTGGAACAAATTTTACCTCATTGCCAGAAAACAAAAGAGAGAAGGAGGAAGGGGTCAGAGTCCCACAATCCCCTTCAAGGTTACGCCCTTAATGACCAGAAGACCTGGCATTAGGCTCCACCTCTTAGAGTTTCTGCTACCTCCCAACAGGGTCAAGTTGGGGACTGAGTCTAACACATGGCCTTTCGGGAACATTTAAGATCCAAACTATAACAGTGGTTCTGTAATAATGGACAGATAAAAATTTAAGGGGAAAATATGGAAGCTGAGAGTGTAGCTCAGTGGTAGAGCTTTTACCTAGCAAACATGTTCTATTCCTAGCATCACAAAACAAAAAGGGAAAATAAATATATTGAGGGGGAAATCTATAAACATGGGAAGGTAACAGAACAAAACAGAGAAACTAGATGGACTTATAAGGAAAAAATCAAAGAGGGCTAACTGGATCTTTTTTTTTTTCTGTAGAAATTCCAAATAAATGTTGAATGGAACCTTTTAAGCATGGAAGAGAAATTCACTCTTCATAATTTATTTCCTCAATTTGAACTGAATCTGGCCATCAAATAAGATCTGAAAAAAACTCAAATAAAAACTATGCTATGCAGGCAAAGCCAAAAGGAGAATTAAGACAATCAATCATCTAACTGATGAAGAGAAAAGTCTGGGACACTATGACGAGGAGGATTTTTCAAGGAAACCATCCAAATTCAAATTAATGGGGAATAGTTGCTACATTTTCTTCAACACTTTGCTTAAAATATTCCAAAACAACGATGAAAGCTCATCAGAACACTTCCAGAGAGGTGCCGGCAAGTGGGCATTAGTGTTACATTTATTTGAATAGCAGGACTTGAGAACGTTGCAAAAAGTTTGAAAAAGGCAAAATATTTGTACAAGACACATCTCCTATTAAATATGAGATTGAGACATAAGAGATAACACGTCAGAGCAAAAGCTCAAGCCAGGATCCTTGTAGCCAACCACTCTCCCCAGCTATTTCTGAAACCACAGAGGAGAAAGATGATTTCAGAGATAAAATGCGTAGCAACTGATATACCAGCTGCACACAGGCTGCAGGCTTCTTTGCACTGCAAGTTCACTGTAAGACAGACGGTTTTTGCAAAACAGAAAGTTTACCACAATTGTCATCAGAAAATAAGTGTGCTAAGACACAGCCAACCTAATAAACCCGTCCTTCCTCTTTCACCTCCTCTGTTTCCCCCATTGCTTGTTTAAAGGGAGAAACATTTTCAAATTACAGAACTAAACTACATTTTTTATTAGATTATAGTTCTCTGACTTTCAGATTTCAGAGAGCTGCAAAACTTTCCCCAAAAATCAGGGGACTGGATTAGAGTTGCCAACTCTTAATTGTTAAAGTAAGGTCAATACCTCCAAAATTAGCACATTATCACCATCATTTCATGAAAGAAAGGATATCTTATCATCAGAAAATGGGAAAGATATAATGTCAAGGAAAAAAAGGATAATCCCTTCCATATAGTACATCTGGATTTCTGGAAACCCTAACACATTTTTTTTTTTCATTTTGTTGAATGCCAGTGAAAATTTTGTCATGGACATGGGCCAGTACCAAGCAACAGCGGCGCAAAGCAGTGGTTCTTAAAGTGTGGGCCTGGCCCATAAGCATCAGCATTGCCTGGAAACTTGTTAGAAATTCAAATTCTCAAGCCCCAAACAACTCTGGAGCTAAAGTGTAGCAACTTACGTTGTTTTTTAATAGGAATTGAATCTGGGGAATTCTACCTCCAAACTATACCCCCAACTATGTTTGTTTGTTTGGTTTTTTTGTTTTGTTTTGTTTGCGGTATTGAACCCAGGGGCATTCTACCTCTGAGTTACATCCCCAGCCCTATTTTTTATTCTGTATTTTGAAACAGGGTCTCACTAAGCTGCAGAGGGCCTCACTAAGTAGCTAAGGCTGGCCACAAACCTGCAATTCTCCCGTCTCAACCTCCCAAGTACTGGGATTACAAGTGTGCATCGCCATGCCCAGCTGTTATTTTTATTTTTGATACAGGGTCTCTCTAGGTTAATGAGAGTCTCATTACTTGCTGAGGCTTGTCCTTCCTGTCTCAGCCTCCCAAGAACTAGAATTACAAGCATGCACCACCACACTCGCCTGCAATTTATGTTTAATAAGCCTTCCAGGTAATTCCAGTACAGGATAAGTTTGAAAGGGACTAGTTTAAAGCATATGATTTCAGAATTCAGAAATTAAGAATACCCGATTCATGGCAGGTAGGCCAGGCTCCTTGTCTCTAAACTCTACGAAAATAAAGTTAACATACTTTTTCCCAAACAAAAGATTGGTAAACTTTTGGTCTGAAATATACTGGTGATGACAATGGAAGAGAACCTTTGAAGTCAGAGCTATCCTGCATCAAGGAATCCAGGACACAGCAAATGACCAGCTCTTTCTCCTTCAAACACTCATTTCTGTCCTTCTACACAAGGACTCATTATCATCACCAGGATCATCACCACCACCATCAACATCATCACCATCACTAGCCGTCCTCTTCATGACCATCACGATATCTCCATCACCACCACCATCATCATTCCCATCACCAGCATCAGCATCACCAGCATCACCATTGCTGTCATCATCACCAGCGACTGCATCATCCCCATTATCCCCATTACAGAATCATCGTCAACATTATCGCATCCCCAACATCATCATCAACATCAGCATCCCCATCATTTCATCCCCATCACCCCCATCACAAACCATCATCACCACTACCATCGTCATCATCACCACCATATAGATCATCACCATTATCGCCATCATCAACATTATCTCATCATCTTCATCACTTGCAAACCCATCACAACCTTTGCCCTCACCACCATTACCCTACGCTGCTCCAGAAAGGGAAAGCGGCCTGACTTCTACAGAACGCTCCATCATGCCCAGACCCACACTCAGGCTCCCAGAACCAGCCCTTATGAACACAACCCAGTGTGGGCAAGGATTAGCTGCATCATGAGTCAGGTATAGAAAAGGGCAGTTGGAAGATGCTCACGAACTCTTTCCAGGGACAGAAAAAAACCCAAGAGGGCCAAACACTGATGAGCAAGTGATTCACTGAAGAGAACAGGAGAGGGGAGGAGAAGGTGGCTGGAAAATCCAGCACCAAACACCCCCACCTTACCACAGCTTGTTTTTGTTAGATTCAGCCCAGGCATCTGCTACAACTTATCATTGGTTTCATTTTTAATAGACACCAGTTCCACTTTTCTTTCTCTAGTGTCTCTTAAGAGGCGTGACAAGCATGTGGAAGCTGACTGAGGGAAAGCAGACAGACAGCTGCTGGCTTCCCCTATGCTCACCCCATCCGGAGCCACCAATGTCACCAGCTCACACAACAGGTGGGGTCCCGGGAACCACCAGGAGATGAGGATTGTGATTAAAAGGCCCCTTTGCTGTAAACAAATGGAGAAGAGCACATCTGCCTTGTCGGAGTCCAGGACTTTTCTGACCAACTGTCACCTGGGGCACCAGCCCACAGCCTCAAACCACAAGCACGGCTGATCAAAAGACATCAGCAATGTCCTCTCCTCTTTTGGAAGCATTATTTTGATTCCTGCCTTTGTAACCATTACAACAATATGAGCATAAGAGGCAAGGTAGAATATCACTACAAACTTAAATGCTCTTACAATATCTTCCTACTGAAAATCCCACAGTAGATGAATGCAGTAGTATGTCATTAAGGCCCTTGCAGGACACTCCTGCCATCTCCCACCTCTGCTCCGTGAGCTACCCAAACCCACCGCTGATTGTCCTGCTGCAGGAACTTGCACAGCACGAAGGGAGCTACTTCTGCAAGGCTGCACGAGGCAGGAATTGCAAGGTGAATTCACATCAGGTAAGCACAGTTGAACCCTAAAGTGAAACCTCAATTCTTTTTAAACCAAAGACAGAAACTTCTGAGATCAGATTCTTCTGCCAATGCTCAAATATGCCCACGGAATGAAAACACAGGACATGGAAGGCTAGGGGCTGGGGTGTTACTCAGCAGGAGAGAGTGAGCTTAGCATGCACAAGACCCTGGGGGGGGGGGTAATAAAAAATTAAAAGACATGGAAAGCCAGCTAAGATCATCTTGTCTCACAAGAGATCACTTAACACCAAGATTAGTGCAAATACTCCATGAGCCAACATTTAATGAAGCAATGGAGGGAGATTCCGTAAGTTGGGCTCACAACTTAATCAATGAATGGATTTGAGGGTGCATTTCAATGCAGGACAGAATCTGCAAAGATGGGAGGGTGTAGGCTCATCCGACATATTCCAAAAGTGTCATACACACATGGAGGCCACCACAACAAATCATGACACCCACTGCCTTTGGTGATGAGTACAAACTCAAGAAGACCAAGGGCACTGAAAATAATCTGCAGGGGTTGGTCAAATACAGTCAATAAAAAAAAAAGATGGAAGTGAAGAATATCTTTCAAGATAAAACTAGAGCTTAACATAGCCGGGCATGGTGGCCCACATGTCTTGAAATAAAAAATAAAAGGGGGTTAGAGTGTAGCTCGGAGGTAAAATGCCCCTGGGTTCAACCTCCACTATCAAAAAAAAAAAAAAAAACCAGAGTTCAACAGACTGAGGCTATTCCCAAAGTCTAGAATTGCTTTTGGTCTGGTCATGATATTGAATGGTCATCGTTCTAGCTAAGAGAGAACTAGTCACTGTTATCAAACATGTCGTGTATTTCCCCCACCATCTCTCACACTGGATGTATCCTCCTTTGATTTACAACAAAAAACTTATGAATCCACTCTCTCCTGGGAGCAGCCCTCCAGAGAAGTACTTGTATTTCCTGTGTGTTGCTTTGGTCCTCAAAGACACATTTATTACAGCAGGACAAATACCAGTCTGCCTAAGCAGGCCCCAAGAGAAATGAGGACAATACTCAGCTTTGGTAAGACTGGTTCCCCCTTTAAACACTTTTAGGGCATGGGGTAGGGTGAATTGCTCCACGTCCCTGCAGCTCCGCCCCTGTCCCTATATCCTCTCCAGACATGTTCACCAAGCAGATGACCTCACTTATAAGACACACAGAAATATATAACTTGAGGAGAAAATGCAAAGAGTTACACACACACACACACACACACACACACACACACACACACACACACACACACCAGGAAATGGCATTTCTAGCTTGTTACCACCAATATCTTGTTTAAAATTGTTAGTAAATTCAAGCTCAAGAAATATTTACTGGTAATATGGCATGCCAGTTTAACTTGATGAGAATTATGGAAAAGCTGTAGGAAAAGAAAGAGTATATATATTAAGATTTCAAGTAACATGGGTAAACAAAATGTGGTATATCCATACAATGGAATATTATTCACCCATACAAAGGAAGTTCTGATGCATGCTACAATATGAATGAACCTTGAAAACATCATGTTAGCAGTGAAAGAAGACAGACCCAAAAGAACAAATTCTATATGATTTCACTGCAGAGGTACCTAGAATAGAGAACTTCATAGAGACAGAAAGTCGATTAGAGGTTAACAGGGGCTATGGGAAGGGAAAAGGCAAGATATTGCCTAACAGTTACAGAGTTTCTGTTTGGGATAATGAAAACATTCTGGAAATAATGATAATGGTAATATAATACTGTGAACATAAACTATGTTACATGCGTATAAGAATGTATCACTATGAACCTCACTTCAATTATAATGTACAATTACATGTATAATTATAATGCACCAATTTTAAAAGTTTTAATGTCATCCAAATAAAAAATAATTATGTCATTGAATTGTATATTTGAAATGGTTAAAATGGCAAACACCATGTTACAGATAGCTTATAGAATAGTATATCAAGAATCATCATATGGTACTCCATAGACGACTGGAGTTCATGGTCTCTGAATTTACACCTCAGACAAGCTACTTTTTAAAAGAAAAAAGATTTAATATGGCACACACCTGTAATCCCAGTACTTGGGAGGCTGAGACAGAAGGATCACAGGTTCGAGGACAGCCTCAACAATGTAGTGAGACTCTCAGCAACCTAGAAATACCCTATTTCAAAATAAAATATAAATAAAT
>PVLC010033336.1:0-17588 GCA_004027655.1 Graphiurus murinus | reverse complement strand
ATTAAATGAATGAGTAAAATTTGAAGTGCAGGAAGAGAAAACTAAGATTGTTGATAATTGATAGATATTAGCCATAATATTTCTACTTTCCGTCAAATGTTGAGTTGGTTATTTTTGTGGTCACTGCTAAGCAATGTAACGGTTTTGTCTTTGTATTTTTTAGGCGTATGTTGTAGAAGATAGCAAGCAGCTTATTTTGGAAGGTCAGCATCATGTTGTTCTTCACACTATAGGAAAAGAAGCCTTTTCATATTCCCAGAAACAGGTAATAATATAGTTTCCTTTGGGGCTTTCCTGTGAATTTGTGGGTGTTTTTAGTTTGGTTGGGTTTTGTCTATTTTAAGGAGTCTGGTTTATTCAGACTTTTTATCTTGAGATTTAAATCAGAGGTTGGTGACAAAAGACTGGTTAAAACCAGAAATGAGGGTTGACAACATGACTCAGTGGTAGAACACCTGCCTAGAGTGTGGTGGGAGGCCTAGATTCAATCCCCAGTACCACAGAAAAAGAAATGTAAAGTTGATTAGCACCTTTATAAGAGTATTAAGATGAAATGACCTTAAGGTTTCCTATGATATATTCTTTATTGACTCTAGAATTCATAACTATGATAATAATTGATACATGATAGAATTAGTTGTGGCAACTGGTAACTGTTGCTAGATCCCATGGAACTGTTGGAAAGGAAGAAAGTTATAGTCTCTGCTACTCTGTGTGTGTGTGTGTGTGTGGTGTGGGGGGGTATAGAATAGCCTGTTGTTCCTAGTGCTGTAATGAATAAAACAATGTTAAGACTAAGTCAAACCCAACAGAATGATATAGTTAGCAGGCAGGGTAAACATGAGCTGTGTGAGACTGCTCACAATGGATTATTCATCCTTTAAGAGATAGAAATTCTGTCATTTGCGTTAATATAGATAAGCCTGGGAGACATTGCTGAGTGAAATAAGGCGAGTGGGTGGTGTGGGTACTGTGAGGCCTGGCCATGAGGTCATGCTGGAGGAGAACCAGGAACAAAGAAAGAGAAACGTCCCCTGACCATTGCCCTGCCCCAAGATGACCCGTCCACTAGCACAGCAACCAGTGGCTTACAAGACTGCTCCTGTACCCTCCCCTTCCTTGCCCCATAAAAAGCCCCTAACCTGTAAGGAGGCGGGCTTTCTGATGCTTGTGGGCTCTTGTGGGCTCTCTCCCCAGTCAGATGCCTCCTTCTAGGTTTTATTCCTAAATAAAGCCTGTTCCTGCTGTCAGGCCGTGTTTTCTTTGCCCCTACCCCAATAGGTGGGTGGGATAGTTGAGTGTTTGAGTGTTTGTCTAGCATGCACAAAGCCCTGTGTTCAATCCCTAGCACCACCAAATTAATAAAAAAGAAGAAAGGAGAGATGTGGTAAACACAAAATGTATGAGGCTGCTGCTAGCACAACATAGTATATTGTTTTTATAAGTGGAAGGAATAACTGGGCACGGTGGCACACACTTGTGATCCCAGCTACTTGGGAGTCTGAGTCAGGAGGATCACAAGTTTGAGGTGATCCTTGACAATTTAGCAAGACCCTGTCTCAAAATTAAAAGGGCTAGGGATGCAGCTCAGCGTAAGAGTACCCTGGGTTCAATCTCCAGTACTCCAAGGGGAAAAAAAGTGGAAGAAATATACTCTAAAATAATGAAAAAAAAATCATAGTATTATAAATACATTAAGTATTAGAAGTAGATCAAGCAGTAGTATGGTCACTTATTATCTTTATCAAGTTGTATGTACCACCAAATTAAATGTATAGCACATAAATGTGTGTGCTATGCTTTTTTATTTGGCTGGTGTTTACACCAGCATCACCACGAACAAATGAGCAATGTGTTGTGCTAGGACATTTTGATGGCTTCAACATCATTAGGCAGTAGAAATTTTTCAGCTCTTTTATTATGTTACAGAACCAGTGTCATATGCAGTTTGTCACTGACTGAGACATCATTATGCAACACATGATTTTCTTCTCTTCACAGAATTTATTTGTATCTTATTTGTACTTACCAGACTCCTAGACTCAATTCTGATTTCAGCCATGATGTGTTTTGCATTTAGTACCCCCACCCCCCAATGTGGAATTAGGGATTGAACCCAAGGGCATTCTACCCCTGAGCTACACCCCCAGTCTGATTTTTTTTTTTTTTTTTTTGGTATTGGAGATTGAACTCAAGGGCATTCTAACCTTGAGCTATACTCTCAGCCTGATTTTTTTTTTTTTTTTTTTTTTTTTTTGCAGTACTGGGGATTGAACCCAGGGGCATTCTACGTCTGAGCTACACCCCCAGCCCTATTTTTTATTCTTTATTTTGAAACCGGGTTTCACTAAGTTGCGGAGTGCCTTACTAGGTAGCTGAGGCTGGTCTCGAACCCGGATCCTCCGGTCTCAGCCTCCCAAATGCTGGGATTACAAGCGTGCGCCACCACGCCCAGCTCAGCCCGATTTTATCTTTTATTTTGAAACAGGGTCTCACTAAGTTGCTGAGGCTGACCATGAACCTGCTATCCTCCTGCCTTAGCCTAGCAACTACTGAGATTACAGGTGTGTACCACCATGCCCATCTTTATTTTAAAACAGGGTTTCACTAAGTTTCCCAGGCTGGCCTCAAACTGACAATCCTCCTATCTCAGCCCCCCAAGTACACATTTAAGTACATGTTAAGTGAAATGTAAAAACTTTCAGCTCACTGAAGGGTAAAATTTTAAGGGAAAAAAGAGAGAGGAGGGTGTATTGTTTAGTAAACTATAGGTCTAGTAGAGTGGGGATCGTAATTTCTTCTTTTTATTATTTTTAATAAACAGTACAAGATGGGCGTGGTGGCGCATGCTTGTAATCCCAGCATTTAGGAGGCTGAGATAGGAGGATCCGGGTTCATGGCCAGCCTCAGCTACCTAGTGAGGCCCTCCACAACTTAGTGAGACCCTGTTTCAAAATAAAGAATAAAAAATAGGGCTGGGGGTATAGTTCGGAGGTATAATGCCCCTGAGTTCAGTCCCCAGTACCGAAAAAAAATATATATATATATACAGTACAAATTATACTGCAGATTAATATACAACTATTATGTTTTAAGTGTTCTAAAAGCAAACTTTTTATGAAAACAGCCAGAAAGTAAATATTTGCATCTTTGCTGGCTACATGGCTTCTGTCATAATTTCTCATATCTGCCACTGGAATCCAAAAGTAGCCATAACCAGTTTGTAAACAAATGGATGTGGCTGTGTTTTTTGTTTTTTGTTTTTTGGTTTTTTTTTTGCGATACTGGGGATTGAACTCAGGGGCATTCTACCTCCGAGCTCTACCCCCAGCCCTATTTTTTATTCTTTATTTTGAAACAGGGTCTCACTAAGTTGCCTCACTAGGTAGCTGAGGCTGGCCGAGAACCCGGATCCTCCGATCTCAGCCTGCCAAATGCTGGGATTACAAGCATGTGCCACCATGCCTGGCTGTGGCTGTGTTTTGGTAAAACTTTCTTTATAAAAACAAGAGGCAGACTTGATTTGGATCATTGACTATAGTTTGTCAATTTCTGATTGTCAATCCCTGGTTAGAGATCATAATCAAAATAGGCTAGCAGGAAATTAAAAACCAAAATTTTCCTGGATATTGAGGGGAAAATAGAGTGTAAATAACCAAGAAAGAAAATAATATAGAAATAGGATATTTCAGCCAGGTGTGATGGCATACACTCCCAGTAACTGGGAGGCTGAGATAGGAGGATCACAGGTTTGCAGCCAGCCTCAGTTACTTAATGTGGCCTTCTGCAACTTAGTGAGAGTCCAGGAAAAAAAAAGAAAAAGAATATTTCTCTATTTTCATTCAGATGATCATGATTAATGTTTATTGAAACATTTACAGTGTGCCTGATGCTTTTGTCTGTATATACTGCAGTTTGTGGTTTTTGTTTTTTGTTTTTTTTTTTTTTTTAAACCAAAGTTTTTACTGTCATAAATCTTTTCTTATATTTTCTCAGGAGCCACCAGAAATGGAACTATTAAAATTTTTCAGGACAGAAAACACTACAGTTTCCTCAAGACCATCAGTAGAACAGCTTTCTAATCTCATTAAAACAAGTCTTCACTACCCAGAGTCATTTAATCATCCATTTCATCAAAAAAGGTTTGAAGTTTATTTCTGTGTATTTTGCTATAGTACACATGTGTGCACACAGGCACACACTTAATATCATTTATTTATCAATGGCATAAACCCAAATACTGAAGAAGTAATTTACCCTTTACTAAATTACTATATATGTTGATAGACATTGCCCCAAGCATCTCTTGAGTTGCCAGAAGTTTCTAGTTTAGGAGTAGTATATCATTAAGTGAAAAACAAAACAAGGGGAAAGAATGGCATTTTGTTTCTGTTTTAAACACAAGTTAAACTTACACATGACTATAATCCATTAGTACAATATAGACTTGTCAAACAGTACAATTTTAGACTGTCATTTCCTGAAGATTTTTAAATTTCACAGGGAATGACATATTTGGAATTTTGGTAAATAGCTTGAATGTATAAACTTAAAGTTCTAAAAATAAAAAATCACAAATCTCCTGACACTTCAAAAGGTTACCAGTTTGCAGATATAAAATAGAGTCTTATTAGAACTAGTCTGGCTGGATGTGGTGATGCACGCTTCTAATCCCAGTACTTGGGAGGCTGATACAGGAGGATCAAAGGTTCAGCTACTTAGTGAGACCTTCTTAGTGAGACCCTGTTTCAAAATAAAAGAATAAAATAGGACTGAGGGTGTAGCTTGGAGTTAGAATTCCCCTGGGTTCCATCCCCAGACCCCCCCCCCCCCCCAAACACACACACCAAAGAGAAAAAAGAAAAACCCAGTCTGCACATGATAATTGAAGGCATGGGTTTTGGTGAAGTCACCCTGGAGAGGGCTGGAATAGGATGAGATAGGACAAAAAGAGATAGTGAAGAATGACATTTGAGAGATGAGCTAAGGAAAAAGGAGCCCATGGAGTAGATGACTGAAAAGGAGCAATTAAAGAATAGGAAGAAAAGACCAACAAAAGAAAGTGGTATCTCAAGCTGGGTGTGGTGGTGCAAGTTTATAATCCTAGTACTAGGTAGGCTAAGACAGAAGGATCACAGGTTCAAGGCCAGCCTCAGCAATTTATTGAGGCCCTCTGCTATTTGGTGAGACCTTGATTCAAAATAAAAAAAGACTGGAGGTGTAGCTCAGAAGTAGAATGATCCTGGGTTCCATTTCAAGTACCACAAAAAAACAAAGAACAAAACTGGTATCTCAGTGAGAACAGTTCAAGTGAAAGAAATGGCTAACAACAGAAAGGTAAAGTAGTAAATAGACTGACAATAAGGTAGTCATTTATGCTTTTTGAGAAGAATATCACTGTATAATGGGGGCAGACGCATGATTTAGTAGGTTGAAGAGAGAGTGGGTGGTAAGAAACTAAATTTACTAAGAGCTAATCGCCCTTTTGAGGAGCTGGACTGTAAATGGACATCAGGAAATATCTGCTGTTATTGTTTTCCTACTAGATAGATATGGATATGTCTGTAGTCTTGAAGAAAATGATGGAATACAGAGAGTAGCAGAATCCTTAGTCAGTGGGAAGACAAACAGATTAAAGAGTGGCAGGATTGGCTTTGGACTATAGAAGGGACAGTACTGTTAGAATAGGGGCAGCATAGAGCAGAGAAATCTTAAGCGCTTGGGTACAGCACTTCCATCCTAGGGAGTGCTTATTGAACAAGGTTAAGTACCTGAAATAATCTAGGAGATAAAAATAAAGGATAGAGAATTTTAGAAAAGTGAAATTTTAGGATAACTACTGAGAAGACTGAGAAGTTGTTCTGGGTAAAATTAAGAACTTGACAAATATTTAAAATAAAAAATATGTAAGAATTAAGGGGTTCTGACAATTTTTAAACTCTTTCATTGTGAAGTAAAACCTACAGAAAGGTGCCAGAAATCCAGACCATCTGGCTGAAGTGATTTTTCACAAAGCTGACACCCAAATAATCACCTGTATTAGAGAAACAGAGTATTGTTGGCTTCTCAGAAGCCCTTCCTCCCTCCCACCCACTGCCCTGCCTGTCCCCATGATTAGCAATTACATCTTTTTTTCTCATTGTAATTTTTGCACCTACATGTACATGTCTATACTGTATATTTGAGGGTGGGTGGGTTGTGTGTGTGTTTTTTAACTATAATAAAAGTGAAGTTATACAAAGTATATTCTTTTTATACAAAGTATATTTTTATGTTCAGCTTCTTTTAAGTTTAATATGTTAGTAAGAATCAACTATCATATGAAGCTATAAATAACTTTTATTGCCATATGAATATATTTGAATATGACAGAATTCATTTATCTATCTACCTGTTTGTTGGTAGATTTTTGGATTTCCAGAGTTGAAATCAGTTAACCAATCACCTCCCCCGCCCCTCACATACACACCACCATACTGGTGATTGAACCTAGGGGCATTCTACCTCTGAACTTTTTATTTTTTTGTTTGGAAACAGGGTCTTACTAGGTTGTAGAAAGTCTTGCTCTGTTGCTGAGGCTGTCCTCAAACCTGCAATCCTCCTATCTCTGCTTACTAAGTACTGAGATTACAGGTATGTGCCACAATGCCCAGTTATAGCACTCTTGTCAGAGTTCTAAAAAGCTTAGCCTTTTAAGTTACTCTAAAAACAATTTTGGCTTTAAATCTTTGTTGAGGTGTAAATGCACAGTACTCATTTTGTGTGCCTTTGTCTGCTACAGATGCACACTGAGATCACTTGAAGGAATTTAAGAAATACAGATGCTTAGTGCTTCAGATCCACCCCCGGGGACTCCAGTTTGATGGAGGTTTGAGGTTGGGCATCTGGAGTTTCTAAAGTGCTCCAGGTGATTCTGGTGTATAGCCAAAGCTTGGGTTTGGGAGGTGTTATACTTTTATATTTTATCCTTATTGGACCTCTCTTGGCTTCACATAGTTCCATGCACAGTTTTGATCCCATGATGTTTCATTTTAACCCTGTTCTGTTTTCTTTGTATTTGTCAAATAGGTCTTGCTTTTTGTACTTCCCGAATACCTTGGATTCCATGATGCTTTTCTTCAACCTTAGTGGTTAAAACCTTGGTTGTACATTAGAGGCTAGGATAATTGACAAGTTCTCCACAGCATTCTATTGGGGTTAAAAAAAAAAAAAAAAAAAAGCTGGGCATGATGGCATGTACCTGTAACCCCAGTACCAGGAAGACTAAGATAGGTGGATCACAGGTTAAAAAACTGCCTCAGCAAGGTGGCGAGGCTTTCAGCAACCTAGTGAGACCCTGTTTTCAAAGGGGGGAATAGGGGATTGGAGGTCTACTAAGAGTTATAACAGCTCTGAGTTCAGCTCTGAGTTCAATCCCTTCAGTATCAAAAACAAATAAATATAGGATCTAGGTATTGTAGGGAAGTATGTGAAGCAGGATAGAATTGATCAAACTATAAAAATGGGTTAAATGGAACATCACAGAATCAAAACTGTAGATAGATAGCAGCATGTGAAAACAATACAGACAGGTTTAAGACTAAAACAAATATAAAATGTGGCAGTGTTTCTAGCCATTGCTGCACATTAGAACCACTTGGGAATTTTACAAATTCCCAGTGCTCAGGGTAATTACATACGATTCTCTGGGAGTAGGGTCCAGGCATCTGTATTTTCAGCTTATCTTCAGGTAATATCAGTGTGCCTCAGTATTGGTCATAATTGCCTCAGTAATACTTCTTAACAAGCCACTGCAGAATTCAGTACCTTGCAATGAGGCATTTATTTCCATGTTCATGGGTCTGTAAGGTGGCTGCAGTTTGAATCTCTGCTTTAGTCTGTGGGTTGGTTGGGTTTGGCATCCGAGGAAGGTTGCGTTTGCATCTATGTCAGTATATTAGGTGCTTAGGTCAGAGAGGCAGCGGCCCCCTTCTTATTGCATATCTCTGTAGTATAAAAGTGAATCAGATTCCAAATGCAAAGCTAAGGTTTCTGCTTACATTGAAGACATTAAATTTCCATAGGCCAAACAGTCTCACCTCCAGAGTCATTAAAGGTGATCCTTAATCCCATAGGGAAGGTGGAGGGAGTAGATAACTGCTTAAGAGCCACTGAAATAAAGGCCCAAATAATTAGGCATCTTTGTGAAACTAAAGAGCAAAGTAGAGTAATTGAGAGACCAAGGGAGGTGAGAGACTGGGAATTATTTCAGAGGTGTAGCTATTTTAGATGATTGAAGAAAGTTTATGGTATGATCATGGAAGGTGAGTGTCTTAAGTTTGAATAGTACTAAAGATCATGGAGATAAGGCAGGATAGGGATATGAGAAGGTTTTGAATGAGTTATCTACCCAGGTAAAGTTGTCCACAATGATGCTAAGACTTGGGATTGAAAGGAAGAAGGCAGACACATGTTGAAGGGGGTGTGTGTGTGTTACTAAGGATTGAACACAGGGGCATTCTACCCCTGAGGCACACCCCACCCCTTTTTATTTTTTTGTTTTGGAACAGAGTCTCCCTATGTTGCTGAGAATGTCCTCAAATCTATGATTCTCTGGTCTCAGCCTCCCAAATACTAGGATTGCAGGCGTGTGTCACCATGCCTAGTGTGCTGAAGCTTTTTAACAGAAGCCAATAGCTGGTGTGGTGGAGGAGAGCAAGAACAGTGCTTCCCACTTAGGTGCTCTGTGTCTGCTTGAAAGAGCAGATAAATTTGTAGATGTTTCAAACACCTTTCCCTCAATATTTCAAAATATCCACTGCTTTCTCCTCTCCCATAGAATCCTTGATGTACTGAATTATTTTAACTTGTGTGAATTTTTTAGGGACAGAAAAAATAATGAAAAACTCTGGAATAGCCAGGTGTGGTGGCACACACTTGTAATCCAAGTACTTGGGAGGCTGAGACTGGAGGATCCGGGTTCGTGGCCAGCCTCAGCTACTTAGTGAGTCCCTCGGCAACTTAGTGAGACCCTGTTTCAAAATAAAGAATAAAAAAAAAAAATAGGACTTAGGGGCGTAGCCTGGAAGGTAAATGCCCCTGGGTTCAACCCCTAGTACCATGAAACACACACACACACACACACACACACACACACACACACACACACACAAAACAAACAAAATAAAAACCCAAAACAAACAAAAAAACCAACTCTGGAATAGTTTATGACAAAAGAATGAAGGTGTTTTTGCAGGAGAAATAGGAGGAAGAAATCACCACATCAAGGAATAGCAATCATGAGATGTGGAAGGTATTTGAAGAAGATATCTGTAGTCTCTAACTGGGCATTGTGACGCACACCTGTAATCCTAGCTACTTAGGGGTTGAGGCAGGAGAATCACAAGTTCAAGGCCAGCCTCAGCAACTTAGTGAGACCCTGCTTCAAAATAAAAACTAAAAAGGACTGGGGATACAGCTCAGTAGTTCAATCCCCTGGATGGATGGATGGATGGATGGATGGATGGATGGATGGATGGATGGGAGTATGAAAGAAAGAGGGAAGGAGTCCTCCTTTGCGTGAGGACTATCCAGGAGACTGTATACTTAGCCAAATTTTAGTTAAGGTTAGATGGATAAACGTAAGGAGAAGAGGGTGAGGATGTAAAGAAGTGTTCTTGATATAAAGGAGATTCTAGAAAAGAAAAGTACAAGTGTGGGAGGCAGTGAGACAGTAGCAATTTGGACATGGTAATGGAACACAGATCAGTAAAGGGATAAGAATATATGAAAGAATAGATGACTGGAGATAACAGAATTGATCGCACTGGATTAGGTACCACATGTTTTTTAGAATAGTAAGTTATACTGGATGATATTTATGTAGCTTTAGAATGTGCGAGTCATTTTAAGTACCTAATGTGTTTTACCCAGTCAGCACAACAAACCCCAGAGGTAGTAGGTACTGTTAATATTACCTTTGTACAGTTGAGAAAAGTGAGGTGCAGGATTGCTTTTGAGCTAATATTTGAACCCTAGGAAACTGACTCTAGAACCTAGACCTTTAATTGTAACCAAATAATTGAATGCAATTTGGGGAATAGTGTCAACAATTTAATTTCTAGGCACTGTTTGTGCCTCATTAGTTTAGCACTTTAGAAAGACTATTGTGAGCTGGATATGGTGGCGTATGTCTGTAATCCCAGTACTTGGGAGGCTGAGACAGGAGGCTCGCAGGTTCTAGAGCAGCCTCAGCAACTTAATGAGACTCTCAGCAACCTAATAAGACCATGTCTCAGAACAAAAATTAAAAAGGGCTGGGGGTGTAGCTTGGAGGTAGAATACCCCTGGATTCAATCTCCAGTACCAAAAGAAAAAAAATAGCAAAAAAAGTAAACTAAGAATAACAAAAAAAGAAAGAAAAACATTCTGTTGTGTAAAACAGCTGTTTTTAAAATGTAGTGAGAAGCTACCACTATCAGCCCCTGGGAACTTGTTAGAAATGCCACTTTGGGGGCCCTTCCTAGACCTACTGAATCAGGAGACTCTGGGCATGTGACCCAGCAGCCTTTTAAATCACTCACCAGTTGTTTTTGGTGTGTGCTTAAGTGTGAGAAACACTGGTGTAAAGAGTGCACTGCAAAGCCTGGGTTTAATCCCCAGTATTGCAAAAAGAAAAAGAAAAAAGAGGCTATTGCAGTAAACCAAGACACATGGTGGCTTGAACTTGTAAGGAAAATGAGATCGAATTAAATTTCCAGAGACGTCTCAGAGAGATGAATTTGTGAAAAAGATTGGGCATGGCAGTGGAAGGAGTCAGCCTGCTGCCCGAGTTTTGTGGGGTAGATGTGGATACTATTCACTGAGGTACTAAACAGAGGAAGAGGAGGAAGGAAGAGGCCAGGAAACACCCGGATGTTTCCATTTCTTCTTAAGAATTTGACATTTGAGCATCAAATGGGAACGGAACAACATAATATCTGGAATTTTGCTGAGGCCTACAGGTTAGGCAGTTGACATTAAACTAAAAGAAAATGCTATAGACTGGAAACCTCCTAACCAGTCCTTTTCTTTTTTCTTTCTTTCTTTTTTTTTTTTGCGGTACTGGGGGTTGAACCCAGGGGCCTTCTACCTCCGAGCTACACCCCCAGCCCTATTTTTATTCTTTATTTTGAAACAGGGTCTCACTGAGTTGCTGAGGCTGGGAACCTGTGATCCTCCGATCTCAGCCTCCCAGGTACTGGGATTACAAGCATGCGCTATCACGCCCAGCTCCTCACCAGTCTTTGTTGCCCTCCTGGCCATTGAGAACTTTGTGAGGAGGTTACCCAGCACAAATGAGGAGAGGATTTTGTTTAGGGAAGTCTGTGTTATTTATAGTATTGTTTAGAATATATATTCTGATATTTAGTATTGAGGCATTGTGTTAATATGTTTTTATTTACAAAATAAGTTATCTTGAATTATTTTGGAACTTGATTTGTTCCTTACTTAAAGTTGATTGCTTTTAAGGCAAATACATTCTATTAGATAGCCCCCCCTCCCCGTACCTTTTTCCCCCAACCTGTGCTGGGGATAAGACCCATGGCTAGGCTAGTGCTCTAGTCTGAGCTGTATTTCCAGTCCTGTTATATATTCTTAAGTGTTCTTTTTCTTTTTTTTGGTACCAGAAGTATTCTACCTCTGAGCTACTGTACCCCCAACTCTTTTGTTTTTTATTTTGAAACAGGGTCTCTCTAGGTTGCTGAGAGTCTACTAAATTGCTGAGGCTGTCCTTGAACCTGTGATCTTCCTGTCTTATCCTCCCAAGTACTGGGATTACAAGCATGCACCATCATGCCCAGCTAAATGCTTTTTTTTTTTTTTTTTTTAATGTGATACTGGGGATAGAACCCAGGGACATTCTACCTCTGAGCTATACCCCTAGCCTCTATTTTTTTTTTTAAACAGGGTCTCACTAAGCTGTAGAGGATCTTGCTAAATTGCTGAGGCTGGCGGTGAACCTGGGATCCTCCTGTCTCAACCTCCCACATACTGGTACTACAAGTGTGCACCACCACTCCTGGCTTAGTGTTACTTTTAGGAAGTTTGTTTTTAAGAAAAAAAAAACAAGCTAACCTTTTTTGTTTATTTTTCTTTTATAGCCTTTGTTTGGTACCAGTCACCCTTTTACTCTCTAACTGTTCTAAGGCTGATGTTGATGTGATAGTTGATCTTCGGCATAAAACAACAAGGTAATGATTTACTTAGTGAAAGGTTATTTTGTAGCTTAAGTTTTAATGTGATTTGAGATCAATTTAATGTTTTGAAATTATGCAAATAATTGCCTAATACAGATAAAGTTACTCAAGCATACCCTGATTTTTTTGTGTGATGTTACTGAAGATTTATAGATGCATTAAATGTTAAAATATTAAGTATTATAATACCTAAGTGTTATATCAATGTTAAGTATTATAATACTTAACAAAAACATGTAGGTACGTACTGCCATATCGATACTTCTAGAACCAGATGCTTTTTTTGAACTCAGAAGTCTTTGGATTCATGGAAAAACAATTTGAGGCATATACTCCATATTATTGTGTAATGCCCCAGGCAGGATCTTGGGTAGCTCTCTGAAATCTAAGCATATGCATGATTATGTGTATCTTTAATTGATGCATCATTCTTGGGTACTGGGTTGTTTTCCGTTTTTCATTATTATGAAGTATTATCTATTTATTTTGTACTGATGATTGAACCTGGGGGCATTCTTTTTCTGCCTCCAAGCTACACCCCCAGCCCTTTTTATTTTTTAATTTTGAAAAAGGGTCTCACTAAGTTGCTAGACTGGCTTCAAACTTGTGATCCTTCCATTTCATCTTCTCATGTACTGGGATTTCAGACACGCATCACCATGTCTAGAACTTTTGGGGGGGGGTACTGGGAACTGAAGCCAGGGACATTCTGCCTGTGAGCTAACCTCCTACCCTTTTTTTTGTGTGTGGTACTGGGAATTGAACTCAGGGGAATTCTACCTTCTAGCCTTGCCCTATTTTTTATTCTTTATTTTGAAACCAAGTCTCACTAAGTTGCAGAGGGCCTCACTAGGTAGCTGAGGCTGGCCATAAACCCGGATCCTTTAGTCTCAGCCTCCCAAATGCTGGGATTACAAGCGTGCGCCACACACCCGGCTCTCCTACCCTTTTTATTTTTTATTTTGAAACGATCTAGCTAAGGCTGGCCTCAAACCTGTGTTTCTCCTGTCTCAGCCTCCTAAGTACTAGTATTACAGGTGTGTACCACCCTGCCTGGCACATTTATTTTTATTTTTTTATTTTTTGGCACTACTGGGGATAGAACCCAGGGGCATTCTACCTCTGAGCTACACCTCCAGTCCTATTTTTTTATTCTTTATTTTGAAACAGGGTCTCATAAGTTGTGGAGGGCCTCACTAAGTAGCTGAGGCTGGCCACTAACCTGGATCCTCTGGTCTCAGCCTCCCAAGTACTGGAATTACAAGCGTGCACCACCACACCCGGCTACATTTATTTTTATATATGGATGGTCAAGGGGTAAAGCACAGGATTCAAATCAGATTCATCATTTCTTAGCTACTCTGGTGGGTGTTAAGAGAGATAATCTACTCTTAGTGTTGTTCCTAGAATATAGTAACAGTAATTATATTCTGACTATTATAGTAATACATTGCTAATGTTAATAAACAGTTGTCCTCATAAAACAATTCCTAGAAATAGAAGTATTAGATGAAATAAATATGTTAATGAGAATTTGGAGGAAAAAACCTTGCAACTTACCATTTTCTTCCTCCTTTAGTCCAGAAGCATTGGAAATCCATGGCTCATTCACCTGGCTTGGACAGACTCAATATAAACTTCAGCTTAAAAGCCAGGAGATTTACAGTTTGCAGCTGAAAGCATGCTTTGTTCATACAGGTGTTTATAACCTTGGAACTCCTAGGGTATTTGCCAAGTTATCGGACCAAGTTACAGTGTTTGAAACAAGTCAGCAGAACTCCATGCCTGCCCTGATCATCATCAACAATATGTGACAACTTGTAAATTTATACTGAAGTCTACAGGAATCAGTTTAACTTGGCAGAATGGGTTTTACAACAGTATTTGAAATGCCTAACTTGTTAATGGAGGTTGGTGTCTGATCACTGCAGAATACTCTGACTTATCATTTTGTTGATGATGCTAAGCACGTTGGACTGAGAATACTTAAATTCTTTCTTTCTTTTTTTTTTTTCTTTAAACCTGAAAATAATTTACATGCTCATAATACAGAATTTCAACATATCCATGCACCTTATTAAGCCCCATCTTAAAAAACGTCTAAGTCTGCTGTTACAGCTTGCCAGTGGTATGAATATTAGGAGATGATTTTGAGGAAGAAAAGGCCTTGTTGGCAATACTCTGTTAAGCCATTAGCCTATAAATTCCAGCTTTACTGTGAAGTTCTATAGAGTGTTAAATACAGTTTTCCCCGTCTTGCTTCATATAGTTCTCTAAAATCAGTTTTGAATTTTGGTTATAGAGTCTTCATGTTTCACTATCTGGTGGTCCTATGGCTTATACATAACTTTATAAAGAGAAAAAAAAGTTCTGATGCTTTGAATATAGTTTTTGAAGGAGTTTGACTTTTTTCTCTCATTCATCTCAATATAGAGTGCACTATTTCACAATGAGATTTTTGTCATTAAGTCATATTCTTTATTATATTACTTTAACAATTGAGTTGATCTGTTTAAAATATAAATCTACTCAAGTTAATTAAAATAAGCTTTTCAAAAATGTATTATATTTATAACAAATGTACTGTAAATAGAATAAAGACATGCTATTCACTGTATAGATTTATTAGATGCTTTTTTTAAAACCTGGTTTTCTGAGGACCTAATATATTCTTTTATTTAAAATAAATGCCAACCATATATAGCAGGTACAGCCCAATTTCCTGTGGAAGCTTTATTGTCATTGTTTCTAAATATGAACTACAGTCTTTGTTCTTAAAGTCCTTGATGGCCTTTTTATATGTGAAAAAATGAATTTTGTCTTTAAATGTGTCATGTCTGATGTCTAGTTACAGGGTTGGGTAATCCATTTTTATCCTAGTAAAAAGGAAGATTAGAGCTTTTTGAACCTGTTGTATGGAGCTCTGCTGCAGACTCTGATGCTGGCTGTTGCAGGCTAAGTAATTTAGCCTTCCTGCTGAAGAGAAGTGAAAGGTTGAACAAAATAAAAGAAAACCACTTCCTAAAAGCAAAGTGTTACCAGCATAGTGAGTCATTTGTGAACCAAAATCTAGGAGAGGAAAGCCCAGTGGGGTGAATCCAGCATTATTTGGGGCTGATTTGCTCTGAAAATTTGTACTCGGGAAGAGGCAGCCTAGAAGCACAGCCATACATTTGACATACTTTCAAGATAAGAAATATAAGTCAGGAGAAATTATCTACATCAAAGCAAGGAGACACAGAAGATGGAAAATAGAAAAATTAAAAGGACTTTGAACTCAGTAAGAAAGCCTTACATGTTTCTTTGAATATCTAGAAAGAAGAGGGAGAGGAGTGGAAAAGGCAGAAGTGGTATTGAGAGAATCTCTGAGAATTTTCTAAATCAAACATTAAGTTGCCAGCCCAAGAAGTTTAATGAATTGCAAACATATTAAAAAAAAAAGTATATCCAGATGTATCGTAGTGAAACTGCTGAAAATATAAAAGGCAGGAACAATCTTGAATCCAGAAAAGAAAACCTACTTTTTCTCTTCCCTTTTCTATTCTACCCTACCCAGGGCTTTGCAAATGCTAGGCAAGTGAGCTACATCCCCAACACTTTTTAAATTTTATTTTGAGATAGGGTCTCGTTAAATTTTTCCATGCTGACTTTGAATTTGGTATCCTTCTGCCTCAGTCTCCCCCCACACACACACACACAAGTAGCTGGGGATTACAGGCATGCACCACCATGTCCAGCTTTTTTTTCCCCTCTCTCTCTTTTAATTCTAAGGCTCAAACTCAGGGGATTGGCACATGCTAGGTAAGCATTGTACAACTGAGCTGCATCCCCACCCCTAAAACTTAGACTTTTAATGGTAGCAATAATTAAACTGATAGGTGACTTAACAAAAATTATGGAAGGCAGAAGACAGATATCATTAAAGGAAATAACTGCTAAGCCACAGTTCTATAGAGCACGAATACCCCTCAAGAATCGCAGCAAAACATACTTTCAGATAAGAATAACCAGAGCATTCACGTCCAGGTGGCCCTAGGAGAGTGGCAGCTGTCCAAATCTCAGTAGGTTTTTTGTTTGTTTTCCGGTACTGGGGATTGAACCCAGAGGCATTCTACCTCCAAGCTATACCCCCAGCCCTATTTTACATTCTTTATCTTGAAACAGAGTCTCATTAAATTGTTGAGGGCCTCACTAAGTATCGGAGGCTGACCGTGAACCTGCGATCCTTCTGTCTCAACCTCCCAAGTACTGGAATTACAAGTGTGCACCACCACGCCCGGCTTCAAATCTCAGTCTTTCTATTTAGTGTCCAAATGATTGTACAAGTCAACAAAAGGTGCAGATGAAACCAGACATAATCCATGCTTTTAGCATCACTGGAAGGAGAACACTAATTTCAAATTTTCTGTAAGTGAAACATTTATTGCTAAATTGATCTCAAGCTTCCACTGCAATCCTTTGTTAGAGTGGAGGTGGGAACGGCAGAAATCCAAAAGGCTGCATGGAAAAAAGAGTAGAGGACTGCACTGAAATCACTCTAGAGAAAGTATACCCTCGTGTATTTGAGGTACTTGGGCAAGATGAAAATAAAAGAAAGAGGGACAGTATAGTGACAGAGCTTTCCTTTTTATGAATCCAACTATATCCACTAGAGGGCACTACAAGCAGAGTTTTGCATCAAAATCATTACCATTTAAAATGTTGAAATTATTATACATGATAACACAATAGAGTTGGAAATTCACAAAGAAAAATATGGCTAGTTTTTTGCCTCTAAGGTGTTATTTAGGGTCAATTCCCTCTAATAACTACTGTAATGCTCTCGGTTTTTATTTTTATCACTTAAGAACTCATGGATCAAGCATTTCTCATCCCCTCATCCAATGGCCAACCATTTTACTCTGTAAAGTACTAACCACCTAAACTCTGTGTGTGGCAAAATATACAAATTTGTGGCAATGAAGTTTGCTCATAGAAGCATAGCATCTGTGAACTGAAACCACACATCCAGATTCTGAAAGTCCTGGGGTAACCCTGTCATTGGACATCAAAACACTGATATAAATTCTCACAGTCTGTTTCTCATCATCTGACTCCCTCTTTGACTATCTCCTGAAATGCAAAATTCATGTCTTAATGGAATATAATTCAGGACTCTACAGGATACAGCAGGAAAATATTCTATTATTTGGCCTTTCCCTCCCCAGTATACTCACCCAAATTCAATAGGCCCACTCATGAAATATTGGGCACTGTAACGCCTTTGGTCAATATCTTCCAGTCAACTTAAACTTCAAGAATGGCATTGATTTCAGTAACTAAACTTTTCAAGCAGTTTAATAATCAGCATTCTGAATTTCTTAAAGTTTA
>PVLC010033335.1:0-17548 GCA_004027655.1 Graphiurus murinus | reverse complement strand
GGAAGGAAGGAAGGGAGGGAGGGAGGGAGGAAGGACGGACCGTGGGTCGGGTCTGCCCCATCTGTTCTCTGTTCTCTCTGACACTTAACTGCTTCTTTCCAAGGGGAAATTTGCTGTAAATTTTACAGGCAGCTCCAAACTGCCAAACTTACTTGTTTTGAATTCACATGTCCACATAGGAATAGATTCCCTCACCCCTGTAACATTCTATTTCAAGAAATGTGAAAGGTTAATAAAATCAACAACTGGATCCTCACCTAGATGCACTTTTTTTTTTTTTTTTTTTTTTTGTGGTACCAGGGATTGGGCCCAGAGGCATTCTACCTTTGAGCTACACCCTCAGTCCGATTTTATTTCTTATTTGGAAATAGGGTCTCACTAGGTTGATGAGAGTCTCACTACTTGCTGAGGCTGTCCAGGGCACTTCCAGATCTCTCCATCTCAAAGGTATATTTTCCTCTTTTGTAATTAATAAATGACTTATTGGATGATAGAAGTAAATAAATAAAATAGAACAGAGTGGAAACCAACTAATTAGAAAAAAAAAGTGTATAGTTTAAATCCTTTAATAGTTGCTTTCTCTCCTAAAGTTCTGGCGACCTCAACATTCAGCATTGCAGAGGGTTTAGGTTTAGATTCTCACTGCTTTTCCTAATGTTTTCATGGGATCCTGTTTCCTGGCTTTTATTCCCACCCTATAGCCATTGAAGCGGCTGACTGACTTCTCGCCAGCTGCAAATCTGGGCATGCGCATTGGTGCCCTTTCTTGGGGCTGAGCAGGTCTGAGGCAGGGCGCTGACCCACACCACCAGAGCAGGGGCATCTGGGCAGCGTCGGAAGTCAGCTAGTTTGGCCCACACAGTTCCAATCGTATGCCGAGTTCCACGTTTTGGCACAGGCCCTGCGCACGAGTGTAGGAGCAGCTTAATCGGCAGCCTGGCCCTCTGCAAGCTGGCAGCCCTTCGGAGATAATCAGATACGCTCTGTGGATTTTACCTTGCCCCTCAATAGGGCGAGAGCCTCTGATTATTGCCATGGTGATCAATTTGTCCCCCGGGAACCAGCCAGAGACCATCATACTGATTCTATGCAGGCCATTAGGTAATGCTGAGAATCTTGGAGAGAATTGCATTTTTGTATGAAAAGAATCCCAGTGGACGGCCGGCGCGCGGTTTAATTGGACTGTATAGCTAATACTGACTGAGAGGGGACAAAGGGTCTGGGGAAATAGTCACAGGAGTGAACTGACTGATGGGTTAGTCATATTTCGGCTCCATTGTTCTTTCCCTCCCTTTTTAGATATTTAGCAGGAAGGAGGTGAATCTCAGTGTTTTAGGGCCACAAGCCATATAGGCTATTTGCAAGTAATGGATTTGCAGATAACAAATAGTTGGGAGATTTTTAGAGTACAGCGTGCATTCAGGTCTTCATTGGCGGGACACCTGAAAAGGAATTGTTGCTTCTTAGACACCAATTACTAGACATCAGCCCGGCTGGAGGCCGCATTCCCTCCGCCTCCAGTTCTTGCTGAGCCTTTGCTATAAAGGAACCAAGCATTCACAAGCTCCTTCTGGACCTTAGGAACCTCAATTCTATCTTGGCAGACAATGTCTAATCAGCCCTGGTCTGGTGCCGGGAAGTCCATTGTGGGTTTGAACACCATGGCCCTCTGTGAGATTTTACTGCAGTTTTCTGCTGTAGTGGTTACGAGGTGGTTGTTTAAGTTGCTCATGAGGGCTTATGTGGACTCAGAGGTTTGGCTGTTTGGTTAATTTCTCTACCACTAAGTACATGCTGACCTATGCTAGAGTCTCTGAAGCAAAGGTGGTCAAAGTGCCGTGTCCCAAGTGGCCAGACAGCCAATTCGAGGAGAGGTTGAGACTAATAATGAAGTCCTTTGGCTTAAACGAACACTCTTGATGGTTATGGGATTCATTTGCCTTGCTTGCTATTCTTTTCTGTTCAGTTTTTGTTTTGTAGTACTAGAGATTGAACCCAGTGCCTTACACATGCTAAGCAACTGCTCTACCACTAAACTACACTCACAGCCTGTTGAGATTTTCTAACTTCAGTGTACATTGAGCTAGACTTATGTAATCCCAACCATGCTAACTCCTGTGTTCAAGTGTTCCCATCCCTCCAGCTGGTATTTGCATGCCTGGAAAATAGGAATATCAGTAAAGAAGAGCATCCTAGTCTGGAATATTCTAATTCAAAGTGTTCGAGCCCCTTCTCTTCTCCCCCCAAATGTAGACTTTCACAGATGTGTGTGTGTGTGTGTGTGTGTGTGTGTGTGTGTGTGTGTGTCTGTGTCTGTGTCTGTGTGTCTGTGTAACTGGAGGTTGGACCCAGCAGCATTCTACCTCCAAGATATACCCCCAGCCCTTTAAAAAAAAATATATATTTTTTTGTTTGAAACAGAATCTCACTAGGTTGCTGAGAGTCTCACTATGGTTCTGAGGCTGTTCTTGAACCTATGATCCTCCTGTCTCAGCCTCCCAAGTACTGGGATTATAGGCATGTGCCACCTTGCCTGGCTACTTTCACAGATCTTAATCTTATTTCTTTGAAATGTTCAAAGCTCCCTGATAAGTACCACTATCTTCCCTGATAGCTTCCTGTAAGTCAGCCCATGGTCTCCACTTACATCTGGTATACACACAGGGTAATATTAAGTTGACTAAGGCCCTGAATGGAGGCCTCTTCTTGTGGGAAGCAAAAAGATTTATATAAAAAAGCATAGGACATAGGGAGCTAGATGGCTGCAGCATTGTCAAATTGCTTAGTCAGAGCTGGTATGTGACTATTGTGCATCTTGATCTTTAAGATAGTAAACCTGTAACCACCCAGGAAAGTTTATGGCTCATGCCGTTTCAGTTCCCCAAAAAGGAGTTTCTAGATAAGGCGTAGAGACCTCGAGGAAAAAACAGGTATCTCCTCAGGGCCTGATTGTCTCCATGGGGTCTTAGGGTTTTTTAAGATAATGTCTGTTTCCCCAAATACTCAAGGTCAGCTTTGTTTTTCTAAGCATATAAAAACCTATGTCCACTTAATAAAGTTGAACATTTGTTCCCCTTGCAAGGTGTGTGTCTGTTTGTCTGTCTGGCGCTGTGTCTTGTTATTTGTATTATTATTATTTGTATTAAGCTCTCACTGCGGTCGGCAGAAGAGAACTGAGGCAAGCATCCTACATCTTCTTCCCCAGAATACTGGGCTATTTTTCTTTCACATCCTCTCTTTCTCCCGGTAGGCTTCCCAGAGCTGAATAAAACTCTGCCTTCATTATGAGTCAGTTAAACTTGGTACCTGATTTTCTCAGCACTATCCTCATGATGTGCATCTTGCTTTATGTTGCAAAGAAGTACTCTGGACCACTTCTGCTTATTGTTCGTGTTGTTCTATCATGGATACATGATGATCTTTGCCATCCAAACAACTAGTAAAATATTGCCCACTTAATGTGCAACAAAATGAGGTGCTAGATAAAAACCAAAAATACTAAATGACTGCAAAAATAAAAACAAACAAGACCTAACCAGTCACTCACAGCTGCCATTTCCTAGATGCTTCTGGAAGATGATGGTGATGGTTTATGACATTTGGTTAGCAAATCACACCTGCTCAAAAATGTGATTGAAAAGTTACCTAATTTTAGTTGATGGCCTCAGAACTCTTTGAACTGTGTATTCTGTGACTATTACTTATTCTGTGCTATCCAGCAACTTCATTTTATTTAACATCCGTGAAGTGTGGTTCTTTTTACTAAAAGTCAAATGTTCCTGCATGACCCCTCTCCTTTCATTTTGTGTTTACTTTTTTCTTCTGAAGACTTCATTTCTGTTTCATATGCATTTTCCCACAGCTGCAGAGCTGCCTGAACAATGCTTTTGCCCTAATTCAGCAACATCCTTCGGTCACTTCTCCATACTCTGGTTGTCATAGCACTCTCTGTTGGTGCAGACACTGTAAGTCACAGAGGGACAAACAGATTCTTGACTCATTAATCATCTGCTTGGTCTCCAAGTCAACTGGGCCCACAGCAGAGGTTAACCATGATGCAAATGTCCATCCGTATGGGACATCTCTCATGGACAGTAGCATCAATGAGTCATCTCTTAATCAAGACATTCTGTAGATGACTATTTACTTTTCAACTAAAGGGCAACCAGTAGGTCTAGGTTAAACCACTGGTTCCTTCAAGGTTCACAAATAATGAGCAGGCCAAACAATGAATCGACCATGTAGTAAAAATTAGTTCAAATGGCTCTGGACCTTTGCAATCTTCAGTAAGTTTTTCTTGTAACATACCTTTCTATTTCTTTATCAGAGAATTCATTGGAGTAGGTGTAGTTTCAGATGGCCCTACAGTTTCACTTTTACAATTTCATTAAGTTGTACTTAAGTTTGTTTTATATTCTTATGAGACTCTCCACCTTATGAAAATTTCATCACTTTTTAACATTAATTCCATTAATCTTCCAAGTCATTCCTTGATCTTCTTATGAGATATCAACTAATATTATGAGTTATTCTCTGTGAAGAAATGTGTTTATATCTGTTTAAATTCCTAGTTAGTTTCTTATGAAATATGCTTAAGTGTTATGATGTAGAAAATATTTCAGTGTCTTTTTTAAAAGTCTGTATTAGAGATAAGGCCACATTCATTTTTAATAGACTTAAATATTATATTTGAATTAAAATTATAAAAATAATAGCTTGGATAAACAGTTGAGATAGAAATGGAGTTAATAGAGGGATGTTATCTGAGTAAAAATTATTGGAGGCACAGGTAGGTCTAGCAAACAAAGATAAGAAGGATGAGGATCAAGAGCCCTGACATCCAGCAGACATGGTCTACAGTCCAGCCATGACTCTGAAGAGCTGTGTCACCTTGGGCTGCTCTGAGCTGTTCTCTTGTGATAACAGCATTCCACTTCCTTCCTGAGAAATAAATGAGTAGAATCACTTTAGCCAAATGCTTGACACAGCATGTATTAAATATTTTATTTCTTTGGGAGGTGTTATTTACTTCCTGCTTTTGTTTATTTTTAAAATTAGATAAAAGCCTCTTGGTTGTTTAGAATGCTCATTATAGGCAGAAGATCCAACTTGCGATATTTACTATGCTTAGGAAAATGTACTAGATGCAACTCCAGCTGGAGCTGCAAAGAAACACCATTTTTATCTACTTTTAGTGAAATTTAGCCTCAGCTAAATCTTGATTAGCCTTGAATACACATATTTTAGAGAAAATTAGAAACCAATGTCTTCCCAAATTTGACCAAAGTCAAATTTGACCAATGTCAGTATAAGCAGAAACTGATAATTGTTCAAAAGGCATATATTGTTTTTATTTGAATCATAGTCTGAATGGTAAACTATGAGCCAGGCACCATGGTGGCACATGTCTGTAATACTGGTACTTGAGAGTCTGAGACAGGAGGATCATAGGTTCCAGGCCAGACCTAGCAACTACGTGAGACCCTGTTCAAAATGAAGCAGAAAGAGCCAAGGATGTAGCTCAGAAGTAGAATGCCCCTGGTTTTCATCCCCAGTACCAATAGTAGTAGTAATAATAATAATAATAATTATTATTATAATAATAATAATAATAAAATTATGTTCAATAGTGCCTTCTACTCTGCAAGCTTAGGTGTATAGAAGCTGAAAGTCAAAAGATGTTTTATTCACCTGCTGAGCTGTTTGGAACTTAAGGTCATGAACTGGGTACTACTTCCCACTCGAATTTCAGACCCAGGGCTTGTGAAGCAGTAATAAGATCTGGAACAATATCCTTAGAAATGCAAATATACCAAATAATTAAACATTCTTACTATTTTCTTTTGGAACTAGAAGTGTGTGTGTGTGTGTGTGTGTGTGTGTCTCCTGGTGAATAAGAGAAGAAAATATGGCTCTTAAAAATGCAGCCTCAAGCCGGGCGTGGTGGCGCACGCTTGTAATCCCAGCATTCGGGAGGCTGAGACCTGATGATCCGGGTTCGCAACCAGCCTCAGCTACCTAGTGAGGCACTCCACGACTTAGTGAGACTCGGTTTCAAAATAAAGAATAAAAAATAGGGCTGGGGGTATAGCTCGGAGGTAGAATGCCCCTGAGTTCAATCCCCAGTACCGAAAAAAAAAAAAAAAAAAAAAAAAAAAATGCAGCCTCTGTGTAGGGCTGAATTGTGTTTTTAGATTGGGGCCGGGGATTGGCAGTTCTTTCCTGAGCAGCACCTGTAACCATGACATCTGCACTGTCCAGATATGTTTGCTATTGTAGAGCCAGTTAGTTGTGTAAGCCAATCTGGAGTCCCATAGGACAGGTTGCACTGGTTTTAGACCTGAAACCAACAGCTCAATTTGGCCAGGAAATTTGGTTTGGTAGGCCACTGAAGTGTTTACAATTGTTTTTTGATTGATTTATTTATTTTTGTGGTACTGGGGATTGAAACCAGGGGCACTCTACCTCTGTGCTATATACCCAGCACTATTTTATTTTTTGTTTTTACTTTGAAACAGGGTCTCACTAAGTTGTGAGGCTGGCCACCAAACCGGTGATTCTCCTGTCTCAGCCTCTCAAGTACTGGGATTACAAGTGTGTACTGCCATGCCCTCCTGGCTTGCTTTTGGGTTTGACTGTCCTCGGATGGGCCTGGCCCTTCCAGTTTGTCAGGGGTTCCACCAACAGCCCGATTTGGCTGGGAAAGTTGGTTTGGTAGGCCACAACGTGTTTACAATTGCTTTGGGGTTTAAATGTCCTCTGGGGGGCCTGGTTCTTCCAGGTAGCAGGAATCTAGCACCTTCACCCAGTTTCCACATTTTCCCTATGTTTGATCTGTTGGTCTAGGTATGTGAAGTATGGTACAAAATCTTTACAAGGGTAATTAAGTGAATGTTGAATGCTAGATATTATAAAATAGTCTCATTTTTATAAACATATCTATTGAGAGTTAATCAAAGTTTCAAAGCTTAAATAAATGTATAGAAGTTTCAAGAACCAAATGAATGTCAAAATAATTTGCCTTAAAATTTAAATAAAATTAATTAAATTAAAATATTTGATGTATAGTAATTTTAATTTATACTTCCTTTTAACTAATAATTCTGTTACAGAAGAAAATATATTTAAAAATAGATATGAATAAAACATATTGATACTTTACATTTACAGTCATTTCCATTTTGAATGAAAATATATTCAAATTTTGGATACAATTAATTTAAAATCAGTATATTAAAATTATTTAGTTGATTACTAGACAAACATATGTAAATATTATTATTATAATGTAATTATTGATTTTGTAGAACAAAACCAGAAATAAGCTATGGGATTATTTATAATAATTTGTGAACTATATATATCATATTGATCATGTGATCATCACTGGTACACTGACAATATTTTAATATATACCAAAATAATTAATTTAGTCACCTATTTTACTGATCTGTGTGTGTATGTGTGAGTGTGTATGTGGTATTGGAGATTGAAATCAAGGGTGTTCTACTTCTGAGCTACACCTTGGCCCTATTTTATTCATTATTTTGAAATGGGGTCTCACTAAATTAATATACTCTGATCTCGATCCTGTGATCCTGTGATCCTCCTATCTCAGCCTCCCATGTTTTACTAATTTTTGGTTATATAAAAGCCATTACTTTCTGCATAGGTTTCTATTTGGGGGTTATGAAGGTACATTTGTTAAGGTAGGAAAACATATTTTGTTTCATAGCTTGTTATCTGGATTTTTAATGTAAAAATATTTGGATAGATATTACAGGTATTTACATCCTACAAAATGTTAGCAGCAGATCTAGACTGATGCATAATAGCACATCCACAAGAAAACAACTACTTTCATCCTACTACTAAATTCTAGAGATGGCTTTAGAGAAATATCCTTTGTGGCTAGGCTACATGACAGAAATTGCTTCCTTTACTCTGAGCTCACAGAAAGTGACCTGTGAATTTCTCCATATCAGTTACTTGTGGTCCCATATTTAAAGTTGACTTCAGAAGTTTCTAGAAGCTGCTCTATTTCTCATAGCCCTTGTTTATAGAAGCATATGCTCTTATAGTAGAACTGACTCCGAGAACAAACAGGAATTAAAGGGTGAAATTAATAGTATTCTAAAATAAAAAAAGAGAGAAGGGTTGATGACTTATTGTGGAAAAAGTTAGAAACACTTTACAGATGTCATTTTACTTAAAACTGCTTATATTCTGTGTCATTTTAGGGATGAATACATTTATGTACTATTTTTACACAAAAATGTTATGCACCTACTTTCTGTGATGTTTACATTAAAAAGGAAGCCTCATGAACAGTGAACGTGTTAGTAACTGTCTTATCGTGAGGCATGCATCATACTGTTATTACGTTATTCAAGATAAAAATACATTCAAAGTACATTCTTTATAGAATTATAGTATAATTTCAGTTCTATTTTTTCCTTGGAAGTACTTAAAAGTAAAAATACAGAGCTCTTTGTACTATTGACAAATACATCTGTGAAAATATGATTACGTCTGTGCTGATGTGGAAGTTAACAGAATGTTCTTCATTTTAGTCTGTCAGTGTAACTGACTGGAAGGGTGAAATGGCCATGTGACATTCCATTAGGGAAAGTCCTGAACTTCTCTCTCTAAAATATGAGTACAAGGGCCTCTTTCTCTTTCTTCTTTCCTTTTCTCATTCTAGAAGATTCCTGATGAAGAAGGAACAGATGAACAATTCTGGGAAGTGAAATGACCCTTCTTAGTTATCCCTAGGCCCTCCTTGAAAGATAAAGGATGACTTTGTGCTAAAGGGATTCCTTAAACTCAACAATTGCTGCCTATATGGGAAGCTGTCCCAACCTGTGACTTTCTGATGACTCTACCACCTTCTTTCGTGAACAGTTGTATAGCCTGACATAGGTGATTGCTTATGCTTCTTGAAACCTTTCAGGACTTCTTATGGGGAGCTTCAAGGGTAAGTGCTTGAGTAGTAAGTGAGCTTCTCAGCTCCCAGAGAACAAGGATCTTTCTCTCCTCCTGGTCTAATACTTCACCTTTCTAAGTGTCTAAGAGTCAATGAAATGCCTTTGCCTGTAGCACTGATTCCATCAAACTTCCAGAAAGCCTGAGTTACAAATACTCAATGCCTTTTTACATCCCTCATAAACAAACAAGTAAAAGTAAGAGTGGAATCTCATGAAATTTGCTGGCTAGGTAGCTGTATTATAAATTTCAAGCGCTGATGATCAATTTGGAGAATTCTGCGAAGGAATCTAGCGCACGCACTGTTCATCAGGACCACTTGTATCACTTTTTAAAATTCAAATTCCTGGGCCCGCTGTTTACCTACCAAACACAAATTGGGGGGATCGAGGGAAGGACTGGAGGGGTCAGAAGCTATACTGCATGTAGTCTGCTTACCGCCCCCCCACCCCGCCCCACATGATTCAGTCTATTTCCTCTGCTTACCAAAGCAGAGGCTGGTCTGTATGAACCCTACTGAGCACCTTTGCCATCTGGCCTCCAGGTATGTCCAGTGAAGGGGGTCTCAGCAGTCCACAGGAGGGAGGGAGGAGTGTGAGTCTGAATATCTACTCCATCCCCTTCCCTTTCTGGAGGGTTTTTCTTGTTATCTACCTCTCTTCGAAAGGTCCTATCAAGGCAGCCCTCCCCACGGCACTCTCGTCTATGTCTGTGAAACATACTCTTCCTTGGCCCTTTGGTCTTAGGACTGTAAGATCTCTGTGCTCTGAGTTATCACACTTTCTCATGTGGTTTTCTTATACTTTGTCCATATCTTTTAAATATATGTCCATATCTTTTAAATATAATTTCTCCTTAAGTTACCTAATTTAAATGTTCTGTCATTCTTCCCTTCCCTTCCCCTCTCTCCCCCTCCCCCCCTCTCCAAAATCTTGATATGGAGTTTGAAAATCCATCTAATGTTTGTAAGTTCTCTTTGTTCCTGGAGATAATACTTTGACATATATCTCACAATAAACATTGAGTTTATTTAGAATGAGTTCACGTTCTGTGTTATGATTGCAGCTAGTGATTTAAAAAATATTTTTAATCTGACAGAGGATTAATACTCAGAATATACAAAGAACTAAAATTAACACCAAAAAAGTAAATAATCCAATAAGAAAAAGGCAAATGAACCAAACATACATTTCTCAAAAGAAGAACTATAAATGGCCAACAAATATATGAAAAAACATTCAACATCTTTAGCAATCAGGGCAATACAAATCAAAACTATGCTGAAATGTCATCTCACTTTAGTTAGAATGGCAATTATCAAGAACACAAATAATAATAAATGTTAGTGAGGATGCAGCAAGAAAGGAACACTTATACACTGTTGGTGGGGTTGTAGGTTAGTATACAACCACTATGGAAATCAGTATGGAGGCTCCTCAAACAACTAGGAATGGAATCACCATATGATCAGGCTATACCACTCCTCCACTCCTCAAAATTTATCAAAAAAAAAAAAGTCAGAATACTATAGAGATACCTGCATGCCAATGTTTATAGCAGTGCAACTCACAACAGCCAAATTATGGAACCACCCTGGGTGTCCATCAACAGAAAAATGGATAAAGAAAATGCCTATATATACACAATAGAGTTTTATTCAGCCATAATGAAGAATGAAATTATGTCATTTGCAGGAAGATGGATGGAACTAGGGAGCATTATATTAAGCAAAATAAACCAGACTCAGAAAGTCAAGGGTTGTATTCAGTGAGTGACCTTGATATGATTGTGTGAGTACATCATGTGCCTTAGGGTGTCCCTCTGCCCCGTGCATCTATTACAATTAAATCAACTTCTTTGCTTATCAAGGATCTCTCCTTTTCATCTGGAGACCCTCCTATGCCCCATCTTCTCCCTAGCATCCTGAGGGGGAGGGAGGGGGAGGGAGGGGGAGGGAACGGGGCGGGAATTGGGGAAGGGGTCAAATGAGAATTGTGTGCAAATATGTTGTTAACAACTTGTACTTAACAAAGATGTATGCTATATTGCATGAATTACTACAATAAAAAAATAAATTAAAAAAATAAAAAATAAAAACTGAAATCTATTAATTAAAAAAAAAAGAAAGTCAAGGGTTGTATGTTTTCTCTTATATATGGAAGCTAGAGAGGAGAAGAGAGGGGAAAAAAAGAATGTCATAAAAATAGGGAGTTCAGTAAACTAGAAGAAGGGGATCAGGAGAGAGAAAAAAGAAGGTACTGGGAAATGACATTGACCAAACTATGTTATGTATAGGTACTAGTTACATCATAATAAACCTCATGACTATGTATGATTATGATGAATCAATAAAACAAATAATAAACTTAATTTTTTATATCACATTCATTTTAAGTATATAGTTTGATGAGTTTTGAAAATAGTATACCCTGTGTAATCACCTTTACAGCTGCCTTAAAGTACATTTTTATTACCACCAAAAGTTCTTTTCCTTACCTAGCTTCTCTCTATGCTGGTCCCATGCAAGATGATCTATTTTCTGTCACTACAGAGTGTCTTGCCTGTTGTAGAATTTTGTATAAATGGAAATATCTAGTATGTACTCTCATGTCTGTTTTTCCTACTCATCATAAGGTTTTTGAAATGCATCCTCATGACTGTGGCTATAGTGGTTTGTTTCTTTTTTACTACTCAGCAATATTCCAGTGTATAAAGATACGACGATTTGCTTAACCATTTGTCTATTAATGGACAATTGAATACATTGGCAGTTATAAGTAAAGCTGGTATAAATACTAATGGATGTCTTTCTATGGCTATGTTTCATTTTTCATGGGTAAATATCTGAGAGTGGAATTGCTGGATCATGAGGAAATTATATACTTTGCTTTAACTAAAATCGTTATAATATTGATCTTACAAATTATAAATATATTTATCAATTTATCTGAATTTTGTTTACTTTCTCCTAATAAAAGTCTTAATAGTTTTTAGTGTAGAAATCTTGTACACTTTTTCTTAGATTTATCTTCAACTTATTTTATGTTTGTTGATGCTATTTTAAATGGCATAATTTTTACAATTCCAATTTTTATTTGTGGCTGATCTTTAGATAAACAACTGACTTTTATATGCTGGTCTTGGAACCAGTTGACCTTGCTAAATTTACTTATTTTTCTAATAATATTATTTTCTTTTGCATTCTTTATTTGCAAAAGTCACGTTAATTGCAAATAATGAACAGGTTTTGTTTTGCTTTTGCTTTGTAATTTTTGTAATTATCATGCTTTTTTGCCTTATTATGCTAGTTAGAACTATCTGACTTTTCAGTAGAATTGCTAATGGCGTCCTCATCTGTTTCTCAAGTTGGGAATAGCTTTGGATACCTCACAGTTTGGGGAGATTCACTGGATTAAGGGAATATTTTCTATTTTTATTTTGGTGGAGTTTTTTGTTATCTTCAATGAATACTGAATATCTACAAATGCCGTTTGGGGGATTTATTTAAATCATTATCTCTCAATCTTTTCTTATAGATTTATTACTTGAAAATTCATTTAATTTATTAAGAATCTACTGTTATTCCAGTTTTCTACCCTCACTTAGAAAACAATTTAGTTTGATGCCCTCATAATTTTTAGCACATTTGCTCTAAACCTCTGAGAAAGCTTTTATTACAGTGCTCAGTTTAAAAAAAAAAAGTATGTGAATTCAATTCACATTTTATAATTTTTGTAAACTCTTATTAAAATCACTTTACATTTTTTAGGATGACTACCACAAAACCTGTTTTTAAACTCTCTTATCTACTTATATTTTCTGTCTGTTACAATATACACGAGTTCCTTTATTTCTCATGAACCTACATTTCAAATAATTATTAAGCCTATTTTTAGAGCAAATAAGATGAACAAAAATGTGTGAACAATATGTGACCAAAACCAGGAAGATAATAATTAGTATAAATGATCTTTAGAACACATATATTCGCATAGTTTTTTCTTATGTGATTGAAATGTGAAATTCTGTATGACTTTTGGAATCAATCTGCTGTTTATGATCAGAGGTCATATTGTCTAGTAAATAGGCTCCATTATGGAGATAAGATTGTAGGAGGTTTACTAGCAACTGTGCATGTAAGGAAGTGAAGAAAAAAAAATGGATGAGTAAAAAAGTCCAAATACAATGCAGTTAAAACAGATACCTAAGAAATTCCCAATTCTAAAACTAAGCCTCAAAGTCAACCCATCTGAGACAAGGGGTCAAGAGTCTACTTCTCCCTGGGCCAGCCATTGGATGTGGACAGTCCTCTGAAAGGCATATGGCCTTTGCTTGACTTGCTGGGGAAGGGACTGAGAGAGTCAATTGCCAAAATTTCTAGCAGCTGGGAGATAAAAATCTTCCTGAAGAGAAGAGCAGGGCAGCAGATCATATCATCCACTACACTCCAATGTTTAAAAGATCTGATTTAATTAAGCCTACTTAGGGATTGGATTAACCCATCTTTTTTCCTTCGTGGTGTTTTCATTTTGCTTTTATGGTACCCTACAACAACTTCAACTGAGTTATGATGTAGAGAGAAGGAATCTGGAGTTTGGAGGCTGCTTTTTTTTTTTTTTTTTTTTTTTTTTTTTAAACTTCCATTCTTCCATTTTGCTGCTCTATGTATACTTGTAACTGCAGTCTGTTAAAGAATCTGCATCATGGTTTCTTATTCTATTAGGTTAAAGAATAACATATCTTAAAGCTTAGAGGGAAAAGAAATGAGTAAACTTTGCCTTACACTTTCCTTTTGTATTTTTGGTGAAGAATTTTCCACTTGATACATACAGATAGTTTATTTTAGCTCTTCTGAAACCCAATCCATAGAGTGATTTTTAAGGTATTTGCTTGCATTGGTTTAGAAGTAGAGTGATGTGGCTGATCTGAAGAACTCCTGACTATCTTAGTCTCACACAGACCTGACTTTCCCAGTGACAGACAGAAACTAAAAGGCTGTGTTAACGGAATACCTATTTGAGCACGATGAAGAGTTCGGCCTTTCCAACTAGCATTACACTTACTTTCAAAGGAAGAGTATGTCTTTCCTGGAAGACCAAATGGACTCCACAAGTCAATATTATTACTGTTCAATGGGAGATTTTTTGCACTCAAACCCAAATATTAATATAAATTAGGAGGCAAACAGAATCATACATGCTAAGGAATTACCAATTTTTAAAAAATGTCCTCTAAAATCTTCCCACTAGACTGCACTGTAGCTCTTCTCTGAATAATCTTTTCCTAGTATGGTAGATGTATTATCACTCTTCTCCAATGGGACATGCATATATGGTCATTTCTCTTTCTGTGGTATAGATTATCAGTTCATAAGTAGTGGCTGTTTGAGGCTGAATTTTAATTTTCCATGAACTAAGCAGGATATTTTTCCTGTGGCTAATTCTTAAGGAACACACTGAACACAGAGGTTGCCCCTGGATTTGGAGGGTGATATGAGGTGCCCTCCCACCCCCCAGGATTAAATAACAGCTGATCTTCAGTCTTCTGTGACCTTTGTTATTCTACAAGAGTGTGAGATGTGTACCATCTCCTAAAAACTCCATTATAATTCATTTTCTCCTTTCCTCCCCCTGCCCCTGAAATGACATGATGCGATTTCCTCTTGTATGCAAGTTAGCTAATAGCAAAATTTTGTCAAAATCAATTTGTGAATGAGCAAACACCTTGTAATAAACAACCCACTTTCAAAGTACACTTTTTTTTGGATTGATCTAACATTATCCAATAAGTTCTGCCAATACCATTTCATCTCAACTTCTGTCATGTTTAAATGCATTTATAGGCTAATGGGGTAGTTTGTAATTTTGCTCTACCTACACTATTGCTCAGATATACGGCACATCACGAATAAATAAGATGCGAAGGTATTTGTATTGAATGTTCTCTGAGGGTTTCCTCTCTTACTGCCCTCACTCACAGAAGCTACCCTGGGAGATGAATGTGCCAGGATACGTTATCTGAGGCTCATAAAATCTTTTTCAGAAGATTGAAATAAAGTCAGCGCTTGCAGAAGACAAATCAATTGTGACATTTCTGAATAGAGTGCGATGCATTTAATTAGCACAAGACATACTGGCAAATGCTGAATTACCCAATAAATCACTGGATGCTGGAACCCATACAGAGCGGGGAATCAGCTGTCTTGTGAGATGTACAGCAAGTGATAATAGGGAGGTCTGGCCATTTGTATTGTCACTTTGCCCCATTTTCTGTTCAATTTTTTTCCATTTTGACATTTGCACATGGCGCTCCTTTAATTATTCTAAACTATCAGGGAACTCTGTGCCTACCTATTGGAGAATATTTTGCAAATATTTGCATTTGCGAGGGTCATTCTCTGCTGTTGATGTGATACGGCAGGTGTGGCAGCAAGGTCCCCTGTAGATACGGAGTGAGTGCACATAAATAGCCTCAGCTTCAACACTGAAAAAGCACCTAACAGGGTCACTGTATTGCAGTCCATTGAAAATATTAAAGGTGTTACTTCAGTCATTTTTAAGTCTCACAAAGACATTTACTAGTTTAGGCGGAAAAATGGCTTTCTGCAATGTTTGACACCTTCGGTTGAGATTTTTTTTTCTTTTTAACCTGGAACTTATATGCTACTTTAGTCTATCTTTGAAATGCTACATCTAAAGAGCATTGAGGCTTAAATCCAATGTGTTGGCTATTGAGGATCTGGGAGAAAATGGAAAATGAATTCTAAATGAGTCTTGCCAGCTCTGTAAAGACAAGGTGGCACATTTCTTCCCGTGAAGGATATTTTGTAGAAAAATTGGCGATTCTGCCAGTGAACCTTTTATTGAGTAGGTTTCTCTGATATAAACATTAAGGCAGCTCATATCATAAGCACCGGATCATACAAAAGACTCCCGCTGCAGTTCATCTACGCCTCTGACACCACGTGAGGTGGTGACACTTCAGTGGTCGCTAGGGTAGATGGAAAGTAGACAGGGTCACCATGCTACTGACTAAGCAAACGTGAGAGGTGCCAGGCGAGGGGGCACACAGGCTTTCAGTTATGAAAAATCTCAGGCCTGCAAAGCTCAAGTCTGATTTTCCTGGGGAGTCAAAACTTAAGACATATTAGTACTGAGATAGGATAGAAAAAATAACAAATAGAAAGGAGATGTGGAGGAAGGACAAGGAAATAAAATTTTCATTAAGCCGGGTATGGTGGTGCACACCTGTAATTCTAGCACCAGGGAGGCTGAGACAGGAGGATGACAGGTTTGTGGCCAATCTCAGCAACTTTGGCCCTCCACAATGTAGTGAGACCCTGTATTAAGATAAAAAATAAAATAGGGCTGGGGGTGTGGCTCAGAAGTAGAATGCGCCTGAGTTCAATCCCCAGCACACCACACACACACACACACACACACACACACACACACACACACAAATTCAGAAGTTTTGCCAACTTTTCCAGGCCTGTCACCTGTCTCCCAGGCCATCACTCCAAACTTTGGGGGATATCTGTATATCCGCCTTGTGCACTGTTAATTAGCCCACTAATAAATAGTTTGAGCAATGCGAGATACAGTATTTTGAGAAAGCGATTGGTCAGATACTGGAGACCATGCCATTCTAAGGATCGTGAGAATGACCAGACCACCTAAGTTGTCTTGATATGAGCAGACTGATGCCATCCTTGTGTACCTCCACACACCCAACCTTCACTGTGGCTCCTTTGAAAGAGGAACTGGGAACCCCGAATGCAACTCTCCTTCCTGAGATGCCCCTGTTCTCCCTCAACTGTGCACTCCTTGCTTTCCTTAATAAATCCCTTTGCCTCTACTGACATGTGGGGAAATTCTTTCTGACATCTATGTCAAGGATCCCTCTTGTCCTGAGTCCAGGTCCCTGCTCTCTGGGAACTCCTCAGGACCCTCTTCTGGGGAGAGCTCTTCTCCTGTGACAGCACCAACCATCTGGAGGCACGGCAGCCTGCAAGCCTCCGTCCCAGTGTAGAAAAGGGGGACGGAATCTTGGAATCACTTAGGAAGTCTTTTTTCATTCTGCACAGACCCATTCCTTCCTTCCCTCAGATATCCTAAGATGTGGCTAAAGAAGAGTTCTCTTAGCTGGGCATGGTGGCGCACGCTTGTAATCCCAGCATTTGGGAGGCTGAGACCGGAGGATCTGGGTTTGCAGCTAGCCTCAGCTACCTAGTGAGGCACTCCACAACTTAGTGAGACCCTGTTTCAAAATAAAGAATAAAAAATAGGGCTGGGAGCCGGGCGTGATGGCGCACGCTTGTAATCCCAGCATTCGGGAGGCTGAAACCGGAGGATCCGGGTTCGCGGCCAGCCTCAGCTACCTAGTGAGGCACTCCACAACTTAGTGAGACTCGGTTTCAAAATAAAGAATAAAAAATAGGGCTGGGGGTATAGATCAGAGGTAGAATGCCCCTGAGTTCAATCCCCAGTACCGAAAAACAAAAAAATAGGGCTGGGGGTATAGCTCAGAGGTTCAATCCCCAGTACCGCAAAAAAAAAAAAAA
>PVLC010033334.1:0-17596 GCA_004027655.1 Graphiurus murinus | reverse complement strand
ATTGCTCATGTTATGTGGCATTTGGCACTTACAGGCTATGTGGCATTTGGCACTTACAGGCTCTGACCTTTCTTGGTGAAATCTGACCCCTCAGACCTAGGGAAGCCGGTGGGTGGGTCAAGGAAAGGCCTACCTCCCTCCCCCGCAGCTATAGGAGATCTGCTCCCATTGGCTCCCCCTCCCCAGCTTCACCTCCCTAATTGACCTGCCCATATATTCTATTGTGTGTTCCAATAAAGTTGAGTTCCTGCGGCGCTGCCTGACCGCTGACTGGACTCCCGGCTGGTGCTGGTTTTTTGGGGGGCTTCCCCGACTCTCGCTCGGCCCGACGGGCAAAGTGGCTAGCCTGCTTTGCCCTACCCCGTGTGGCGTGGGATGCGACATTGGTTGCGTGGAACGCTACAAAGAATATGTATGGTACTCAGTTTCTTAGTTCTACAGTCCCACTCCGAAATGCCACGTGCCAGAAAAGAGCCAGTGCCTGTTCTCTCACTGCCCAAGTGCTCCATCTCATGTTGAGCATCCTTGTAAGATCCCCGGTCACGTTCATAACTTTCACAACTCTTATCAAAATAGAGAAAATGAATCTGCTCCCCCTTCTTGACACATGCCCAGGTCTGAATTTAATTAGATAACTTAGAGATGTAATGTGTTCAAGCTTAGAGCTGCTGGTTCAGTTTAGAGGGTCATGGAGCAGGGCTAATGTGACTGCCCACACCTGTGTCATTCATATGTTACCACACCTCCAAAACACTGCACTCCAGCTGGATGGAACATGTTTGATTTTGCAGAATGACCAGGAGCTCTCTAATTTGCAAATGCTGTTCCCCCTGGCTTAACAACCTTCCCCTCCATAGCCTTGCAAATGTTCCTTATCCTCCGTGATTTCTCTGCATAGTCATCACGTCTGTCACCTAAGCCTCTCTTCACACCTCCTAAATGAGGTACCCTAAGATTTATCACAGTGTTAATTCTTATTTGTTTTCTACACAATTCCCTTGGGAATTTATGTTCATACTTGCCTGTCTTGCTCACCATTGTGTGCCCATGGCTTAGTATAATGCCTGACATGTAATAAGTCACACAACCAAGATTTGAGAGACAAATGGATGAAGGAACAAATGAATGAGTAATTAAATGTACCCTATCATCATGTGATTGATTATGATTTAGTCAATAACAAAGACAAATCACATCTACTAGCATGTTGAGTATAAAAAGATAGTTTGCAAAGGAAAAAGAGCTAGTTATAGCCATTTATAGAAAATTATACTTTCCAGAGAGATAGACACTGAGACTGTATTTTGCATTACCAAAATATGAATTAACATTTGGACAGAGAAATTGGGGGTGGGGTGCAATTTTGTTACTTTCTTCCTTACACATTTCCATAATGCTTGGTTGTCTCATATGAAAATAAATCATGTTTATGTAAAGACTCCACTAAGCAAAGCTATTAATTTTGAGCAGATAAATGCAAATGTTTGTGTTTTGCTCTTCTGAAGCCTGCAGGACTGAAACACAGCTACAGGAGCCATGGAGCTTGAGAGGGTCTTGACATCCTCAGAACTGTATCCACAGGATTCAGCAGGAGCCCGTGGTGCACACAGGAAATAGCATTTACCTGAAGTGTCTGGAAGGAATGGGGTCTCTGCATACCTACTGCATTCTTTTCTAACTAAGAGCTTGCTTCCCTCATCTCTACAGGAGATTTCTGTTGCTTTCTAATTAGAAACACAAAGAAACCCAAAATGGAAACACTGTGCTTCCTATGGTTTGGTTGTCTTTTTTATTGTTTGAAAAATACATAACTGATCCAGAGGCAACATCTCAATAGCTACTTCTTTTAGCTTTTTTTTCCCTGCCCCCAGCACCCTCAAAATAAAATACAGAGAATCTTGTCTGTAACCTTACATTAGAATTGAGAGTTTGGTGTATATAACATCCCCTCATTGGTAAAATAAAAAAACAAAAAACAAGAAAACACACCAAGAACTATGAAAAATGTAGAAATCTCCCTTTGTATGTAACAGCAAAACCAGAATGAGAAGAAAACAACCTCACTGTGCTTTAATACAGGAATAGCTAAATAAAATATACTACCACCCTATTATGGAAAACAAAACAGAAATTTACAAGAGTGATCCAAAACTCTTACTAACATATACAGTTGAATATGAATTGCAGCACAAAACATATAGATGATCCTATTTGTAAAACACATATGCATACAAATCACTATACCTCAACTATAGGAATCTATGTGTGTAAGTGCATAGAATATTCTGGAAAGAGATACCATATGAACAGCTGTTACTTTGGGGGTAGAACAGCAGAGTTGAGTGAGGACAGGGATTGAGATTAAATTTAGCTTCAATATTAAAAGTGCTTGAATTTTTTTGGGGGGTGGTGGTGGCAGAGTTCCAGAGATTGAATCCCTTTTTTAAATTTTGAAACAAGGTCTCACTAAATTGCTGATACTGTCCTTAAATCTGCAATCCTCCTGTCTCAGCCTCCCAAATACTAGGATTATAGGCATGTATTACCATTCTCTCCTGTGTTTGAATTTTTATAAAGGGAACATATTTACATATTATTTTATTAGCAAAAGTTGGTTTTTAAAATTGTGTAGCACTTCCAAAGTGCCTGAATATTGTGTGACACAAAGTATGTGACCAACAAATGGCAGTTGCTTTTACTTTAAAAAGCAATGATTATTTTATTAGACATTGCCATAATTATCCCATATATGTCAAATATATGTGTTAAGAGAGAAATTTCATTTGCCCACTTATTTACTTTTAAAACCAGGTAGAAGAGTAGAAAGAAAAGCAGAAACCACAAGATTATGTAGCAATGCTATCAGTGAAGCAAATTGCCTTAGAGCTTCCTAAAGAACAGATGCTTCTATTGCAGACTCCACAAAGGACATTTCGCCTTTGCATCCCTCTTAATGAGCTATAGACAGAGAAAGAGTATTTTAAATATTCCATTCACTCCCCAAAGGAGCCAGTATGACATTTCCAAGGAAAAGAAACTTACACCATATTACCTCTTAGAAGTATATAAGCTCACAACTGTACAATGATAATTGAGAAATCCAATTGGTTCTCTCTGAGGTCGGGAAAATAGATTTGAGAGGAGATGGAATTAGGGCAATGGCTTTCAGGCAGTCTGGTCAATAGCTCTAAAAGACCAGATTGATTGCAGGCAAGGAGCAAGCTGAGGAGGAGAGGGGCTGGGAGTGGACAGAAGAAATGAGACTTCTGGTTTGCTGCCTGTTGCTGTTCTGCTGCAAAGCCTGGAGGAATGATTTCAGCTTCTTTCCTGCTGAGTGCTGGCATCCAAATACAGTCCATTTCCCTCTCTCCAGGTTGACATTCCTTGGGCCTTGAGCGCTTTTACCCTCATGGATCAGTATAAGTTATGAGGAGGTGGCTCACATAATTTGTCATGAATAATGCTCAAGACTCTACAATGTGAAAATGATTTCTTTTCTTTCTTTTTTTTCCCTCTCCCTTAAATAAATTGAAATTCGTGGTTAATTTTTAGCAATGTCAGTCTTGCTCATTTGTCTTTCAGTTTGCTTTCTCGAGGGGGTAATAAAGATCCACTGTCTGTCTGGGGCCTGGAAAAGGCTGGGTGCCTTTGATCAGGGAACAGTTGAATGCTCTCTCCCACATTTTATCCCACCTGCTCTGAGCAGAGCTGACCATGGTCCCCGTTATATCAAGTGGAACAATGGGTCAGTCTGACTCAGACCCCCTGTCATTGGATTTCTCCTTTCTATACCTCCCTGATGGGATTCTAGAGAGAACTTCTGACTCTGGGTGTGATGGATTAAGATAAACCCCATCTCCTGGAGAAAGCAACTGACAATCCTGTGCATGATACAAAACCTGCCTGCTTGAATGTGCTGGGAAGATGGAGGAGAGAGAGATCTGCTAGCTTGGGGGGAAGATCCATGGAGCTATAACTAAGGGCCCTTTTTCCAGACCTTCTCCTAGGGCTAAACTGGATACACAGAAAGGTATGGCTGCTTGAAAATACCTGCAGTTTTTCCAGCTTTGGGAACTAGGACAGTGAATCTGAGCAGTTCAGCTGGTTGCTGAAGAGAGCAAGAGATCCTTTAAAGGGAAAGGGTCAGCCAGGTGCAGTGTGACACACCCATAATCCCAGGACTTGGGAGGCTGAGACAAGAGGATTGCAGGTTCACAGCCAGCCTTACCAACTTAGTGAGGGCCTCAGTAATTTAGCAAGAACCTGTGTCTAAATAAAAATAAAATAGGGCTGGGGTGTAGCAGTGTAGCTCAGAGGTAGAATGCCCCTGAGTTCAATTCCCAGCACTAAGGAAAAAAAATTCAGAGAGAAAATTGCTGAACTCTACTGACCTGTGTCTATGTATAATCCTAAAATTACCCAGGCATGGATTAGATTTAGAATCACTAAAGACAAAAAATCTGCATTCAGACCAAAAATGCTACAAAAAAAATAACATTTGCAATTCAAGTTAAACCAAGAAAAGGACTTGGTGAAACAAAGGAAACAACATTCACTGGGTAAACAAGAGATTCAGCAAATCTCCTAACTTAACATTTGTGATATTCAGGATATAATCTGAAGTCACTCGACTTTCAGAGTTCGAGAAAAGGAAAAAAAGTCAACTGAGATAAATCAAATGTTGAAACAACATACAAGAAGTTTAAATAAATTATAAGAGCTTTTCTCAGTAAAATAAAAGAAAACATTTTTTCAATAAAAGAAAACTTCAGCAGGGCACCATGGTGCTCCCTTGTGATCCTAGTACTTGGGAGGCTGAGAAAAGAGGATGGCAGGTTCAAGGCAAACCTGTGGTGATTTAGTGAGACCCTGTTTCAAAAAGAGCTGGGGGTTTAGCTCAGTGGTAGAATACCACCAGGTTCAATCCCCAGTACCATAAAAAAATTGAATAAATAAATAAATACCTCAGCAGATAAATATAAATAAAAAAAGAAATGAAAATTCTAGAACTGAAAATATATAATTTCAAAACTAAGAAATTCATGATATGGACTTACTAGCCAAATGGAGAAGAGGAAAAGAAATGAACAAGTAAACTTCAAGATAGATCAACAGAAATTGCACAGGAGAATAAAAGAAGAAAGACTGAAAACGAAATGAACAAAACCTGATCCCTTAGATGATATCAGAAAGCAAACAAATACATATTTGAAATGGCACAAAAGAAGGAGTGAAGTTGCAGAAAAAAAATATTTGAAGAAAATAATAATAACTAAGACAATTCCTAGTGTTTATATATTAAATGACACAATTCTAAATAATCTTTTGAAAAAGAAGTCACATGACAATAAAAATACAATATGAAAAGTTGGGGTCACAGGTAAATAATCCTTAGAGGGAATGTTATAATTTTAAAAGGCTATTAGAAAGGACTCAAATGTATGACCCATACTTTTATCTTAAAAGGTTAGAAAAAGAAACAGTAAATTAAACGTAACACAATTAAGCAAAAAGTAAGACAAGAGCAATTAAAGACAAAATAAAATAAAGACAAGAGCAATTAAAATATAAAGTGAAAAAAAATAGAGATAAAAAAGGAAGGAAGATAGTGAGAAGGGGTTTGGAGGGAACCAAATCAAGAGATGTGTGTATATATGAATGTATCACTTTGAATTTAAAATTCTGGGGAAAAAAAGAGGAAACAAAAAGGTTTCTTTGAGAAGATCAATATAATTTATAAATTTTTAGCCAGACTGAATAAGAAATAAGGGAAAAGAGTGAAAAGGGAACTATTACTACAGATTCTTCAGATATTAAAAGGATAATAAGAGAATGTTACTGGCAACTTGCTGAGAATACATTTGATAATTAGATAAAAATGGGAGAATTACCTCAAAGATACAAATTTACAAAACTTTCCCAAGAAGTAGAAAACCTTAACAGACCTATACTACAGCAGACCCATACCACTTAAGAAAACTGAATTTATAATTTTAATATTTCCCATAAACAAAAAACTCCTAGGCTTGACAATTTGCTTGAATTTTGTTTTGTTTTGTTTTGGTACTAGAGAATGAACTTAGGGTCATTCTACCTCCAAGATATACTCCCAGTACTATTTTTTTTTTTAATTGGAAACAAACAGGGTCTTGCTAAATTGCTGAGGGTCTCAGTTGTTGAGCTTGCTGATCTTCCCCTCTCAGCTTCCCAATATAATTTATAAATTACATTGATCTTCTCAAAGAACAATCTTTTTGTTTCCTCTTTTTTGCTCTTGTCTTTATTTTATTTTGTCTTTAATTGCTCTTGTATTTGTAATTACAGGTGTGTGCCCAACTTTTGCTGATGAATTCTATCAAATATTCAAGAAAGAAAGAATATTAAACTGTCTTGGCCAAAAGAGGAGGGGGGGAATACCAATCAATCTTATTGATTAAAAAACCTATCAATGCAATTTACTATATTAATAAAAAAGAGAAAAGACATAGCTATTTCAATATATGCAGATACCCTCCCCCACAATTTAATAGTCTTTCATGGTAAAAAAAAACTTTCATAAGTTAGAAGTCAAAAGGAATTTCATAAACCCAATCAAGGGCATCTATGAAAAACCTAAAGACAACAGTATGAGATTTAGTGATGCCTTCTTGATATTACAGAGATGGCAAGAACATCCTCTGTCACCACTTCTGTTTAGTATTAATATAATAATATTATTATTAATATAATATGAATATTTAAATATTAAGATATATTTAGTATTTAATATTTATATACTATATTAGCCAGTGCAATATAGCAAGAAAATTAAATAAGGTTGAAAGTGAGTAAGTAAAATTACTTTTATTTGCAGAGGATACAATCAGGTGCTTAGAATATTTAACATTTGTGCATTAACACAAAACAAGTTATCAGAGCTAATAAGTGAGCTTCACAAATTTTCATTTACAAAAATATGTGGAAAAGGTGAATATACAACATCAATTGCATTTATATAGCTAGCAACACGTGATTGAAAATTAAATTTAAAATCAACTCTATGCCTGGGACTCATGGGAGGAGGTCAGACATCAACATTAACAGTAGTTTGGATGAGACTGATTTCAACCCTTCTGGATGACTGTGAGGAGTTCAGGAAGTCAGTGGAGGGAGTACTGTCGATGTGGTGGAAATAGCAAGAGATGAGAACTAGTGTAGCCTGAAGATGTGACTGAATTACTATAATCTCACAATGATACTTAACAGGTGAAGGATGAGCAAAGGAAAGTACTTTCCTGAGTCTCCTCCTGTGAATATGCTGTGGACACTGTTGAAATGACAACAAAGGATGTAGAATACTATATACACCTAGTTGATTAAATAGTAGCAGAGATTGAGTGGATTGACTCACATTTTTTTTTTTTTCTTTTTGTATTTGGAATTGAATCTAGGGGCATTCTACCTCTGAGCTACACCTCCAGCCTTGTTTTATTTTTATTTTGGAATAGGGTCTCCTAGGTTGCTGAGGGCCTCACTAAGTTGTTGAGGCTAGTTACAAATGAACCTGCAATCTTCCTGTTTCAGCTTCACAAGAACTGAGATTACAAGCATGTACCACCAAATCCGGCTTGACTCCAGTTTTGAAAGAAGATCACTGTGGATAATATGCACAGCATTGTATGCTACAGAGAAATCTTTTATGAAAGAGTTAATCGGTGAGGCCAACATCATCTTTGTCCTATTCTAAGAAATTGCCACAGACACCCAACCTTCAGTTAGCAATCATTAACACTAAGGCAAAGCCTTCTAGCAACAAAGATAAAGACTTGCTAAAGACTCAGATGACTGTTAGTATTTTTAAGCAATAAAGTATTTTTTAATGGAGAATAGACATTTTTAATATAGAATGCTATTATATACTCAATAGACCATAGTCTATTTAATAGCATACGTAAACATAACTCTCATACGTAGTAGGGAAAAGCAACAATGAAAAATGCATGTACCTCACTTTATTATGATACTTGCTTTTTTGTGGTCATCTGGAACCAAACCCACACCATCTCCAATGTGTGTAAGCGTGTGTGTGTGTGTGTGTGTGTGTGTGTGTGTGTGTGAATTGAATATGTGTGTGAGTGTGTGTGTCTGCATACACACATTTATAATCTATCTATCCATCTTTCTTCTATAGGTTCTCCTTCTTTGGGGAACTCTAAAACACATACAAATAGATTGTTTCTAAACTATATGAAGAAGCTGGGTGTGGTGGCGTGTAGGGATCGCTCATGTTATGTGGCATTCTGCACTCACAGGCTGGGACCTTTCTTGGTCAAATATGACCCCTCTGACCTAGGGAAGCCGATGGGTGGGTCAAGGAAAGGCCTACCTCCCTCTCTAGCAGCTACCGGTGACATGACGAGATCTGCTCCCATTGGCTCCCCCTCCCCAGCTTCACCTCCCTACCTGACCTTTCCATATAGTCTATTGTGTGTCCCAATAAGGCTGAGTTCCTGTGGCGCTGCCTGACTGCTGACCGGACTCCCTGTCGGTGCTGTTTTGTGGGGGGCTTCCTGACTCCCCAGGGTGGTGGGCCCGGTCGTGATACTCTCCTTCTCGCTTGGCCCCGACAGGCGAAGCGGCTGGCCTGCTTTGCTCTACCCCGTGTGGCATGGGACGCAACATCAGTTGAGTGGAACGCTACAGTGGAGCACGCTTGTAATCCCAGCATTTGGGAGGCTGAGACTGGAGGATCCGGGTTCTCTGCCAGCCTCAGCTGCTTAGTGAGGCCCTCTGCAACTTAGTGAGACCCTGTTTCAAAATAAAGAATAAAAAATAGGGCTGGGGCTGTAGCTTGGAGGTAGAATGCCCTGGGTTCCATCCCCAGTACCACACACAAAAATAAATAAATAAATAAATAAATAAATAAATAAATAAATAAATAAATAAATATAAACTATATGAAGAATTTTTACAACCCGATAAGATCTTAGTCTTATCCAAATTTAAAACTAGTCTGAAATTTGAACAGACACTGTATAAAATAGAATATGGATCACAGAAAGTGAAGGGTCATATGTTTTCTTTAATATGCGCCAGCTAGGGAGTAACTGGGATATCAGAGGGACTCCAGATAACAGAGGAGAAACCTCGGTGGAGCCAGGGAAGTCTTGTAAGGGAAGAGGAGGAGGAAGACTAAGGTTCATTATTGGAAATACTAACATCAACTATGTGTACATATGTGAAAAATCCCAATATCAGTCTCAGTCCTCTGTATGGGAAAGGAGGAGGCGGGGGGGGGGGCGCACAAGTGCTGTGTGCATGTATATCAATGTCAACATGATTTACATTATGATGTGAGATGATAATGCACCAATAAAAGCACATTAAAAATAAAATAAAATGTGCAATAAAGGACACTAATAAAAACTTTGTAGGACACACACACACAAAAATAGAATATGGACATGTCCAGAAAATTCATGCAAAGATGTTCAACATTGCTAATCATCAGAGAACTTCAAGTTAAAACCCAATTAAGCTACCACACCATATTTACTAGAATGACTGTGAAAAAGATTGGGAATACTAAGTTTATCAAGAATAGAGAGTAGCCTGAACTCTCAAGCATTGCTAACGTAAAGGCAGACTGGGTACAGCCAATTTGGAAAACAATATGGCAGCCTCTTTCTTAGTTCAACATATACATATGATGTAACCCAGCAACTCCTCTCCCAGGCTGGAACTCAAAAGAAATGGAAACATATGTCCACATAAGGATATGCATATGAGTGTCCATACAGCATTATTCTTAGCCAGACTCTGGAAGCATCTCATTTGTCTATGAATTGCTAAAAGGATAAAGAAATTCTGTTAGTTCCTACTATGAATCTCAGGAACCTGCAAAGTAAAATGAGCCAAGTAGAAAAGACTGTATTCTACATAATTCATTTACATTAAGAAATTCCAGAAAAGGTAAAATTGTAAGATAGAAAGCAGAGTGATGGTTGCCTGGGGCTTAGGGTGAGGGAAGAAATTCACTGCAGAGGAATCAGAAGAAACATTTTTAAGGAGAAAAAGCTGTTCTGATACTGATGGTGGTGATGGTTACACATATGTAATTTACTAAAATTCACCAAACTTTAAAATTAAATTTTATTGTTTGAAAATAGTAAATGTTTTATAGTAAATATAATAAATAATTGATTAAATATATTGTTAAAATATTTATCAAGCACAGTTAGTGACTGAGAGCATTAATCATATTTTTTGCTTTCTTTATTCCCTAGGGCTTTGGCATCTGGGGCCTTGCTGACCCTGTAGGATTTGCCCCGGCAGGACCAGTCAGTTCTTGGAGACAACTAAGGACTCACCTGCAAGCATACCTTTCATAAGCAAAAAGCCATTCCAGAGCCCACACCTGCAATAACAGCCTTTAGTAGGCTCCTACCCTCTAAGGCCTCTTCTCCACCACCCAGACCACCCCAGAACCAGATATGAGACAGCTCAGATAGCTCCTCCACCCCAGCACACACTGAAATTATTACAACCAGACAATTCTAAGCCTGCTCACCTGCCTCTCTTATTTCTTGCTGCCATGAAACCCACAATAAAAGTTCCTGCCCAGTTTTCTCACCACTCCCTCTGCCCCTTGACCAAAGCTGGTGCATCCTCTGTTGCTAGGGAACTGCGAGTATAAAATTTCTTCCTTCCTGATAGTCTTTGTGCCTTATCATACCTGATTAAAACAAGTCCCAGGTACCTTATATCACTTTGGCAAAGAGAAAGTACATTGTTGGGCAGAGAAAATATGATGTTCCCTGGTGGCATGTGACCCCTAGCTCACCACAGTGTGTGCACAGTGTCAAAATACTGGCAATCAGATGAAACCCTGAGGGCTGAGGCATAAATGAAAATAGAAGAGTTCATCCAGTTCCTGCAGAGAGAGTATCCACCCAGGTAAGGGAGCCAGCCTCTGAAAGAGATTCTGTGGCTCAACAAGTATCCACTCTCTCACACTCTGCTTTTCTTTCTCTAAACAAAGCCCAGATTTTTAACTAAGCACATCTTCCCTCAAATTAAATAACTACATTTTCCATCCTTCCATACTGTTGGTGTGGACTTGTCACTAGAATTTTCTCAGTGAAATATATATAAATGAGCTGGGTGTGTTGGCGCCTGCCTATAATTCCAGTACTTGAAAAGCTGAGACCAGAGGACCATAGATGGCTAGCCAGCCTCAGCAACTCAGCAAGATCCTGTATCAAAAACAAAACAAAACAAAACAAAACTAACAAACAAACAAACAAAAACCAAGAAGTGCTGGGGTGTAATTCAGAGGTAAAAAAAAAACTCTAGGCTCAATTCTCAGTACCAAAAGTAAAAAGAAATATATGTAAATGAAAGTGTTGTATAGGACTTTTAGGATAGTCTTTGCACTATCACTATGGGGGGAAAATGAATCGTGACTCCTCAGACCATACACAATTCCAGGGGATTGCAGATTTACATATGAAAGGCAAAACAATATGGCTTCAGGAAAAAAATTATAGGAGAACTGTTTTACGACATTGGGGTAAGCAAAGATTTCTTAAATGTGACACATGAAGTAATAATGAGAATGATAAATGTATGACTATATGAATCTTACAACTAAAATGTTGAGTAAACAAATGTAAACACACAAAAAGATATACACCATATAACTCCATGTATATCTACATCAAAACCAGGTAAAAACTGGCTGGAAAAGTTTCCAAAGTTGGGAGAAACATTCAGCTTTTTGATCTTGCGTGTCACTTTACAAATTGATTAGGCTGTACACTTTTGATCCATGCCCTTTTCTGCATGTGTATTCTACTTCAATAAAATGATTAATGAATATTTAAGGAGAGAAATCTATTGGAATGCTAGAAAATATAGACAAATGAAAAACATGTATTTGAAGATAATAGAATAAAGAGAAGAATTATTAGGCTAAGATCCAAAAGTGAATGGAAATATAGAGATTTTTGCCCAGGAAGAAGGTAGGAGGAGTTACTTTTTCCCAGGGGAATTTGTCACATCCAGAAGAGATTGCTAAAAAGCTGAGCTTCTGACAGCCTTATCACAATAGGGAAACTCAAGATGGACCCAAGGTCTGACAAAGAAGTGAGTTCTCTGACAAATGTTCTGTGCTTTAGAAAAGACTCCTACAGGTCTGTACCGTAGGAATAAGGATAAATGGTGTGAGAATATAATTGAATCTTTTCTGTCAAAGGAGTAGCTCGATTTAATTCGCCATCTTGTAATTCACCATCTTATAATTAATACTTGGATTCCTTCACAAAATTAGCATCTCAAGAGATTGTAGGTACCGGGCGTGGTGGCACACACTTGTAATCCCAGCATTCGGGAGGCTGAGACTGGAGGATCCGGGTTTGCGACCTGCCTCAGCTACTTAGTGAGGCACTCCGCAACTTAGTGAGACACTGTTTTAAAATAAAGAATAAAAAAATAGGGCTGAGGGTGTAGCTCGGAGGTAGAATGCCCCTGAGTTCAATCCCTAGTACCACAAAAATAAATAAATAAATTTAAAAAATAAATAAATAATTAAAAACAAAAAAGAGAGAGATTGTAGGTGCTGACCCTCCCCCAACTTCCCCTGTAGCTGACCAGGAAGAATGTGAAGCTGTAACTCCCACCAATAGGAGTTCAGCGCAAGAGGGGCTTTGCGTTAGGGGTATAAGACCCACCAGGTTCTTCCTCAGGTGTGCTCTCTCTCTTGTATATTTGGGAGCATCCTTTTTTGCAAAAAAGTAAAATCCCCTTGCCAAGCAATTTTTGAACACGTGCCTTTTCTTGATGTTATAAAAAGTTATTTTTAACAATGGGAAGTAGACAACTTCTCACAGCTCAGCTTCAAATCATTTCAATCCTCAAAATTGGCTTAGGAGGTCCTGCATCAAGAGAATCCCTAGGGGGCCAGCACAGGAAAACACAAATTCTTTCTGAAGGAAGTTACCATCTTCTTAATTTTCACATTATCTCTACACCTCTTTGGGGATGTCATTACCGCCATCCAATGGAAGACAATCATGTTCATGGGATAATGAATACTAGCAAACAGAAATAACAGACAACATGAAGACACCAGAAGATCCCTAGATACAGGGAAGTAGATTTGGAAATAATTATGCTTGCTATGTTCATCGATCTAAAAAGCAAGTATGTAAATTCTTTTGTGTATGGTATTGGGGATTGAACCCAGGGGCGTTCTACCTCCAAGCTACACTCCCTAATCCTTTTTATTTTCTATTTTGAAACAGAGACTTGATAAGTTATCATGTGCTAGCTTTGAACCTGTGCTCTACCTGTCTCAGTTTCCCAAGTACTATGATTGCAGGTAGATGCCACCATGCCTGTGTGCGAATTTTAACAGAGAACCGGAAACTGTAAAAAATGATGATGGACTTGAAAGAGCATCAGAGAGAAATTATAGAGCTGAAAATAAAACTGAATTTAAGAATTCACATGGGTGTGTTTAATAGATTAAACATAGCTAGTAGGATATAGGATAGAAAGCGTATCAGTAATAAAATACAGGATGTAAAAAGAGAAATCATAGAAGAGAAAGCAAGAGAAAAAGCAGCAGTGTTAGATAGTTTAGCAGTTTAGCATACAAATAGTTGAAATTTCTGAAGGAAAGTAGAAAGGAAGGGACAGAAGCAGTATCTGAAAAGAAAATTGCTGGGGATTTTACAAAAGCCAATGAGATGCGAGAAGTTAGATTCAAAAGGGACCTTGAATCCCAGGCATGAAAAAACAGAAATCCATATGTAGGCAAATAGTTGTAAAACCCCTGAGATAAGAAAAAACAAAAGCTTTAACAGTGACCAGAATATTTTTTTAATGTTGACTTTTCAAAGTGGCAACAATTAAACTGAGATTTGACCTCAATAGGAAAAAAAAAAAAAAAGGAAGATAGTAGCAAAAATTACCCAGGCACTAGTTTTGAGATGCAGAAAGGAATAAAAAGTAAAGAAAAATGACTATCAAGCTGGGCATCGTGACCCACGCTTGTAATCCCAGTCTTGGGAGGCTGAGACAGGAGCATCGAGGCATCGAGGGTCCGCAGCCAGCCTCAGTTACTTAGTGATTCCCTCTGCAACTTAGTAAGACCCTGTTTCAAAATAAAGAATAATACTAGGGCTGGGGTTGTAGCTTGGAGGTAGAATGATCCTATCCCCAGTACCACAAAACAAAACAACAAAAACAAAAAACTACTATAAGTGTAAACATAGTAAATTTAAGGTCCAATAAAAATAGTTCTTGCAGGTTAGAATATATATGAACAAAATACAAGATAACAGAATCAGAACTTTCTTATGGCCCTTGAATTATGTGAGAGAGGATGTAAGTTCCAGTTAATGTTAGACATGTTTACATGTTAAAATCTCTAGTCTAACAACTACAAAGTAGATAAATAAAGAGCCAAAAGCTTACTTGATTGATATAAAGGAGGAGAAATAGGGAATAACAATAATCAAAAAGTAATCAAGAACGAGGAAAAAGAAAAATGAATAGAAAATTCAGCATGAATAGAAACTATTGAAACAATTATAACAGCAATTTCCTTAATTGAAAATGGATTTAAATCTCCAATTAGCAGACAAATTATCATTGTGGATTAAGAAAAAAAATCCATTTCCATTTGTAAGGTATTTATAAAAGACCCACTTTATATATAAAAGCACAGAAAGGTTGAAAAATAAAGTGATAAGTGATATACCACACAAACAGTGACTGAAACAATTCTTCTGTTAAATAGCCATTTAACAGAAGTTGACCATATGCTAGACTGAAAAGAAGTCTCAACAAATTCCAAAGATTGAAATCATAGAAAACATATGCTCTGTATATCATGCAATTAAACTAGACATTGATAATAAAATAAAAACTATAAAGTCAGTAATTGTGTGAAAATTATTAAGACATGTCTAAAAAAATCTACAGTTCAAAAAGAAAAAAACTCACAATTGAAAGAAGAAAATATTTGTAACAACAACAAAAAACTACTATAAGTGTAAACATAGTAAACATAGTAGTGATAATAAAAAAATTACATATAAAAACCCATGGTTAAAGAAAAAACATACTAAAATAAACTTTAGAGGTTTATGCATTTATTTGAAAATAAGAAAGACTAAAAAATTACTGTTAAATTCTATCTAAAAATTTGAGAAAAAACTCACATATTAGAGTCCAAATGCTTTTTAAAAAGGAAAAAACAAATGTAATAGGATATAGTGAAATGCCATATGACAAAGTTGAAAGACAAAATGATCAAATTCTTAAAAAATGCATCCTAAAACTAATATGAGCAGTGGGAAATTTCAGTATCTCATATTCATTAAAAATTTGAATCTATAAAACTTCCCAACAGAGAAGCCTCTTTGAGTATTTTATTAAGTATTTAAGGAAAAATATCATAAAACTTCCACAAATTCTCCCACTCATTAGGAAAAAAATATCTTCCCACATGTTTTTACGACCTCAGGATACCTATACAACTAATACATCAAAGGACCTTAAGAATAGAACATTACAAGCTAATATAATTGACAAATATAAATGCAAAAATTCTAAGTAAAATATTATCAGACCAACTTCAGCAATATGTAAAAAGGATATTTCATGAGCAACTTGGGTTGATGCCATGAATGCAAGCTTGGTTTCACATTAGGAAAAAAAAAATCAATGTAATTTATCACATTAAAAAAATAGCAATAAGGTCAGCCGGGTGTGGTGGCGCACGCTTGTAATCCCAGCATTCGGGAGGCTGAGACCGGAGGATCCGGGTTCGCGGCCAGCCTCAGCTACCTCGTGAGGCACTCCGCAACTTAGTGAGACTTGGTTTCAAAAATAAAGAATAAAAAATAGGGCTGGGGGTGTAGCTCGGAGGTAGAATGCCCCTGAGTTCAATCCCCAGTACCGCAAAAAAAAAAAAAAAAAAATAGCAATAAGGTTACCAAATACCTAGTAATAAACTATATATTTGAGCTTCACATATGAGTTATTGTAGAAATATATACATCTAGAAATCTATAAATAGTATTGCAAAATAATGAAGATCTAATTAAAAGAAGGAATGTGCCATGTCTATGGATTTGAAAACTCAGTTCTGTTCAGATGTTACTGGTTCTCCTCAAATTTGATCTATAAATTAAGTGAAATTCCAATCAAGACCCCAATAAGTTTAATAAGTTTCCGTGTGTGTGTGTATGTGTGTGTGTGTGTGTGTGTGAATACTAACCTGACAACCCAAGTTTTGAAATTAAGTATCAAGAAAGTCAAGATATTTGAAGAAGAAAGTCAAAGGTCAGGCTCTATTGGATAGTGAGATCTACTAAAAAGCTACATTAATTTTTACAATGAAGGATTAAATCACAGAGAGACAAATAAATCAATGGAATAGACTACAAAGCTCAGAAACACATCTATACATGTATGGACACCCAATTAATGAAAAAGGTGACATTACAGAGGCATAGGGAAGCAATGAATTTTTAAATAAAAAACACTAGAATTGTTGGATAGCCAGTGGAGACACTTGACCTTATTTCACACACACATAAAAATCAATCGTAGGGAGGTAGTAGAGTTAAACGTGAAAAACAATATAATAAACCTTCTAGAAAATAACAAGAAAATTTCTTTATGACCTCAGGTTGCAAAAAGATTTCTTAAACAGACAACAAAGACACTAAGCATAAAAAATGGATAGATAATTTTGACTACATTAAAAGTAAAGGCTTCTACCATCAGAAGACACTCTTACGAAAATGAAAGCAAAGTTATGAGATGTAAGAAAATATTTGTATTACAAAACAAACAAACAAAAAACAAAAAAAATTCGAGTATTTTATTAAGTATTTAAGGAAAAATATCATAAAAATTCCACAAATTCTCCCACTCATTAGGAAAAAATATCTTCCCACATCTTTTTATGACCTCAAAACTATATCCAGAATATACAAAGAGTTCTTACAAATAAATAAGATAGAAATTACAAGTTTAAAAATAAATGACAGATATGTGCAAGTAATTCCCAAAAGAAGTTATCCAAAGGGCTAAAATCTGTGTGAAAAAGCATTTAACAGACCAGGCGTGGTGGTGCACGCTTGTAATCCCAGCATTTGGGAGGCTGAGACCGGAGGATCTGGGTTCGAGGCCAGCCTCAGCTACCTAGTGAGGCACTCCGCAACTTAGTGAGACCTTGTTTCAAAATAAAGAATAAAAAATAGGGAGCCGGGCGTGGTGGCGCACGCTTGTAATCCCAGCATTCGGGAGGTTGAGACCGGAGGATCCGGGTTCGCGGCCAGCCTCAGCTACCTAGTGAGGTACTCCGCAACTTAGTGAGACTCGGTTTCAAAATAAAGAATAAAAAATAGGGCTGGGGGTATAGCTCAGAGGTAGAATGCCCCTGAGTTCAATCCCCAGTACCGCAAAAAACAAAAACCAAAAAACAACAACAACAAAAAATAGGGCTGGGGGTATAGCTCAGAGGTAGAATGCCCCTAAGTTTAATCCCCAGTACCGCAAAAAAAAAAAAAAAAAAAAAAAAAAAAAAAAAAAAAAA
>PVLC010033333.1:0-17578 GCA_004027655.1 Graphiurus murinus | reverse complement strand
CCCATGCCAAAATGCTTTGGCAAGGAAAATGGTACCAGCACAACTGGCATGAACCAGCTGAGATTTATCCTTGAATCATGTGGAAGAGGCATAGCCCCAGGGATGAAACAGGGACTATGCCATTATTTAAAAAGGGGAGGAGGGGAAATGGCTGTTGTGTAGCCACCAAAAGTGACTACGACCGATGGTTTGGGATATGTGATTATGTGTGCATAGGTTTTCTTTATTGAAAGCCATTCTTTTAAGGATCCTATTTTTAGTCCAGACCCAATCTCCACCATTTGGAATGCAATTTGGCAGGAATAACACATCCAACACCTGTAGGAATTTTGAGTGGAACACCTTGAAGAAGAAGAAGGAGAAGAAGAAGAAGAAGAAAAAAACTTTAAAAGAGTTCAAACCTCTTGCCATTAGAGAATCCTAACAAATAACCAGTGCTTTTACTACTGTCATTGACATTCAGTCTAACCATGGGCATACTCCATGCAACTTTGTCAGAAGTTTCCAAACCACCAAAGAGAAGAAAGTCTATGAAGTCTTTACTTTAAAATATGTAACTTAAGCCGGGCGTGGTGGCGCACGCTTATAATCCCAGCATTCGGGAGGCTGAGACCGGAGGATCCGGGTTCGAGGCCAGCCTCAGCTACCTAGTGAGGCACTCCGCAACTTAGTGAGACTCAGTTTCAAAATAAAGAATAAAAAAAATAGGGCTGGGGGTGTAGCTCGGAGGTAGAATGCCCCTGAGTTCAATCCCCAGTACCTCAAAAAAAAAAAAAAAAATGTAACTTTACTTTAAATACTCTAACAATTCACAATCGCCAAATCATGGAAACAACCTAGGTATCTATCAACAGATGAATGGATTACAAAATTATGAGATATACACAAGATGGAATTCTACTCAGCAATAATGAAGAACAAAATTATGTCATTTGCCTTAAATGGATGGACCTGGAGAGCATTAGGTTAAATGATATTAGCCAGCCACAGAAAGTAAAGGGTCCTATGTTTTTTCTCATATGCGCAAGCTAGGGAGTAATTGGGGTACAAGAAGGACTTTAGATAATGGAGGAGAGACCCCAGTGGGGCAAGGGAGGGGTGTCTCGGAGGGTGATGGTGTGGGTGGGAGGGAGAATCAATGAAGGAAACACTGCCACTGAAGTTATGTACGTATGTGAAATGACCACTGCTAATCTCAATGTCATGTATGGGGAAAGGGAGGAAGTGAGGAGAGAGCCAGGGGAAGCTCACCAAGGACTGTGTGCAGGTATGTACCTATCACTCTGAACTGCATTATGATGTGATACTACAGTGCACCAATAAAAGTATATTAGAGCCGGGCTTGGTGGTGCACGCTTGTAATCCCAGCATTTGGGAGGCTGAGACCGGAGGATCCGGGTTCGCGGCCAGCCTCAGCTACCTAGTGAGGCACTCCTCAACTTAGTGACACCCTGTTTCAAAATAAAGAATAAAAAATAGGGCTGGGGGTATAGCTCGGAGGTAGAATGTCCCTGAGTTCAATCCCCAGTACCGCAAAAAAAGAAAAAAAATGTATATTAGTACAAAAAATATGCGTTTTAAATAATGTTCTCAGAGCCGGGCGTGGTGGCGCACACTTGTAATCCCAGCATTTGGGAGGCTGAGACAGGAGGATCCAGGTTCGCAGCCAGCCTCAGCTACTTAGTGAGGCACTCTGCAACTTAGTGAGACCCTGTTTCAAAATAAAGAATAAAAAATAGGGCTGGAGGTATAGCCCGGAGGTAGAATGCCCTTGAGTTCAATCCCCAGTACCGCAAAAAAAAAAAAAAAAAATGTTCTCAGACTATCAAAGTCAGCTTATATAATCAAAAACTTTAATATTTACCATGGTATCTGCGTGTGCATGTATGCATATGTGTATCATATGCCCCCTCAAATACATACATGCACATATGGGAGGGAGGTGATAGGATGAAATCATAGTGGTAGTTATTTAAGAAAGTACTTAAATGTCTCTAATACACAGACACTGAGGCTCCAGGGCACATTTAGAAAAAAGCAGTGCAGATAGTGAAATTGCCCTCCATGGGAAATGACTAGGACTGTAGCTTTGGGAGGAGAAGAGAGAAGAGAGAGGCTCAATGTGGGGAAGAGATGGTGGCATTTGCATGAGATAGAGTTTTAATAAAAGAAGAAATTTGGCATCACAGGTGACTGTGACAAAGTACACCCAGGGTGTACAGAAATTGTGAAGGTGGCTTCACATTCCCCATGGGATTTAGAAAGGAGCAAAAACCATTTTATATAAATCTTAAAGGCAGGAGGTATCAGCTGACATGGGAGTTGATGTTATCAAAATAAATACAATGAGCCAGAGGTGGTGATGCTTTCCTATAATCCCAGTACTTGGGAGGCTGAGACAGGAGGATCTCAGGTTCAAGGTCAGTCTTAGCAACTTAGTGAGTCCCTATTTCAAAATAAAAAATAAAAAAGGGTTGGGGGTGTAGCTTAGAGGTAGAATGCCCCTGGGTTCCATCCCCAGTAACAAAAGTAAATAAATGAATAAATAAATACAATGATGCTGAGCAAAATTTTATGTATGTTTATTTCCATGTTTTGGAAAATATATTCTATCTAAAGCTGAATACTTAAAAACTTTATTATGGGTTTATCCTATTCTATTTAAAAAACACATAACAAAATTTTATAGACCTGCTACTTTGGATGATAGTGGAAGATATTTGTGTAGTCATTATAAATTCATTTGAGTAGGTTTGAATTTTGAATAGTAAAATTGCATAAAAGAGGCTAAAAATTCAAAACACATGTATTGATCTGAATTTAACTGGTCCAGATAATTAAAATAGATGTATGTGGTTTTCCTTCTTTAAAACCTATTTTCCATTTTTAAAAAATATATTCCTTGACTTTTGGGACTAAGAGTTTTAAGACACTGGTTAAGCATTTGCCATATCCTGTGAGGCTAGTTTACTTTTTTTCTGTTTTGTTTTAAAAAGTTGGCTATAGATATATTTTCCTGGTGGATGTCAGCTCTTTATTTTTTTGTTTTAATGATAAATATTGCTTAATTAGTGCTTGGGCCTGTGGTAACATACATGAAAGTATCAAGTGGATAAAAGGGACCACGCTGACCATGGTTCTAAAATCCAAGGAAATGTTAATGCCCATCTCTCTGCACCTCCATAGGGAACATTTCTCCTACACGAGTGCTGTGGCCCAACCTTTCCCTCCTGTGGGCTGGGAACCATCACAGAGCCCCTGTGATTTTATAGGCTATGAGGACACTAAATAGGTTCTGTACTTGTCAAGGTGTGTAGATACTATTGTGATTAAGAATATACAAATTCAGTGGGAAATATTGCTAAATTAATAGTAGTTTTTGTTTCTAGAATTTCTTCTGTGTATGAACTACTACAAGTATGATTATCATAGGGCTGTCTGATAATTTCCTTTTATGTTTAAGAAAAGGTTTGCATAAGAAAAAATTGAAACAATCTAAAGGCTCAATGTTATTGGGCTGGTTGAATAAAAGATGGTGCATTCTTATAATTGAAATACTAGGGAGACATTAAAGATCATGTTGTAGGGAAAAAAAGAATCATGTTGTAGGGTCAAATATTGAACAAGGAAAATGTGTTAGCAGAATATTATTAAGTGGGAAAATCAGGTAATAAACCAGTATGGTAGTATAGTGATACATATTCAACACACACACACACACACACACACACAATATCACATAGAATAAAAGAATATAATCTTTGGGGAATAAAATTGCAGGGCTTTTTCCTTTTCACTTTCTAAGTGCTCTATAACTTCAGTTACAAGTGAAATTTCAATTTATTTTTAAGGGTCCTTTTATTAGAGGGTTGCTATTGTCCAGTAAATAAATCAGTGTTCATGACCCTTGGCTTTTTCACCCCACTAGGAATGTGAAGGTTGTTTAATATTTTCGATGTGTGAGACAATACAGCCCAGCCTTTGCTGGAAGCCCTTTCCCTCACCCCATCGTCTGTGGCATCCTGCTAATGATGTGACTTGATGCTCTGTCACTGTACCCTGGGGAGGAAGCGCAGCTGGGCACTTCTTTCTCAGGAAAGGAGAGGCCTTCCCTAATGGCTAGGAGAAGATGTGGAGTCATTTAAAAGAAGTATTGAGATTACAGAACCCCCTCCCTCTGCTGTAAGCAAAAATGAGTGCACGCACGGGTATGTGTAGCATGTATGTGTACGGTGCCTTTCAATAAGGGAAAGTTGTAATTAGAGTCAAGTGTGGCTCTGGGCTAGAGTGAGCCATTACTGCCCCTTTCCTGAGCTTGCAGATGGACAGAATTATGCTGCCTTAATAATGAGACTCTTAAGTGCCAGCTGTCATCTAGCATTGCAGCCCTCCATGCTAACAAAGCCCTCATTAAATGGTTTGCTTGGAATAATTTGCCTCTTCTTCTTGCCTTGCTAGCAACTGACAACCCTGCCCCTCTGCCCCTCCCTCCAGGCCTTCCATGGACACCGTTAATCACAGAAAAAGAAGGCTGTGCACTGGTTGATGGGGTGGTAATTTTTTAATCCAACATGTCTTTATATTATCTTTATGCCCTGTTTCATAAGTTTTTAAACGAGGTTGGTAGCTAACGTCCCGTGCTATCATTCATTCTGTGGCAAAATAATAATTGCTAATTTTCTTCTTCAGAGAACCAGAGCTTTTATCAGGAATAACATTATGCAAATGACTATGCAAATGTCAACCAGAGGAGTATCTGGGAAAAAAAAAGTTCAGATAAAACCTTCAGAACATATCTGAAGTTGGCTGAAAAAAAAAAAAAAAACTGAACATTTTAAACTGTAAGGTCACCATGGCAGCAAAGAGAATTTATTAGTAATAAGAATTTTGCCAGAAAGCTCTGCACTCTTAAACAAAATAAAAGAGCAAGGGCATACATTAGTATTTATTCTAGCTTAATTTATTTATGATACATTCTAGGTTGTCCTTGCCAATTGTTAAGTCCTCTTGGGATGGAGTCTCTTCATCCTTTGTATGGTGTCTAACAGTTCAAAATGCTTAATGTTCAACCTTCTTAGCCTTAAGAATGAATCCTTTACTTTCTCCATCTTTTTCTGATCATTAGAATTCTTAACTTTCTTGCGTTGAATACTATTGGAAGAAAGTTAATGTAAATATAGAGAAAAAAGTACAATTCTTTCAAAGAACTTTCATGGTTTTGGAAAGAAACTGTGTCTTTAAAACTCTATTTCAGTCCTCAGGATGTGTCTTCAGAGACACCCAGAAAGAGCCTGATCTCAGTCAGCAGCAAACTGGATACTCCAATGCTATTGATCTCACGCATGTAATATATGAATATATCCAATGAACAAAAAGAGAAAATTGTAGCAAGTTTCATGATAATAAACCTGAGATTTTCATTTTGTTCTGTTTTTTTTTAAAAGATGAATTATTTAAATTTAATATAAGAGTATTTTAAAGACCATTGCTTTAAAATCTCCATAAATAAAATCTATACTCAAATCCTACCCAAAGAATGGGATAAATATCTAAAATATTTCACTTGCCCTGGCCTGAATTTTCTGCCAGAGAATCTGTTGCCAGAGTAAAGACATCCTGGAGCTGGCTGTCTGCCTTTCACCCAAGCTTACTGAAAACACAGATCCCTGGCCCCACGCAGCTCTGTCCCTAGGACTACTATGTCTAGAGAATAAAATCTGGGCTCTCAGTAGACCCAGCCTTCTAAGATGTTTTATTAGACCATCAAAAATTAGAAAGGGATAATTTGTTATGTCCTTTATGGAATTCACACTCCCAACCCCCGCCCCACACTCTCAGGAAAGAGACAAAGAAGAGTTTTGTGATGAAAGATTTGGAGGAGACAGGCCTCAGTGAGAATTCAGGGATGGAAAGGGGATAGAGGATTGGAAATAGAGAAAATGGCGGCTCTTGAAGGAAGCTTCAGACATGACACGTTTATTCAAGGCTCCACAGTCACTGAGACTTCTGGTATAGCGGAGCTTTTTAGCCAGGGACCAAAGCTAGAGTCCTCCAGATCTGAGGAAGGCTCCAGCTACTAGCTGTATTAATAATATCTCTGAGCCTCAGTTTCCTCATCTGTGAACTGGGTATGAGGGTAGGGTCATTATGAGGAGTAAAAGACAGGGCAGATGGTGGAGCATGATGGTCAAGGGTGTGTCATTGGAGTTAGGCTTCTAGGTCATGACTCCACCTTCACTACTGTGGGACCTTGGCAGATTATTCAGCTGTCTGCACCTCAGTTTTCTCATGCATCTGGTGCTAAAGAATTAGTATCCGAGCCACATGCCTGTAATCCCAGTACTCAGGGGGCTGACACAGGAGGATTGCTGGTTTGAAGTCAGCCTCTGCAACTTAGTGAAATCCTGTATCAAAATAAGAAATAGGGATGGGGATGTAGATCAGAGGTCGACTGTCCCCAGGTTCAGTCTCTAGTACCAAACACACCCAAAAGAAGTGGTATCTACCCTTGAGGTAATTGGGATGGGAGTTAGTGATTAAATGAGAGAACACATATAACAAATCTGTAACAGTGCCTACCATATAATAAGCAACTCACTAAATGTTACTCTCATCATTATTTCATATATAAAGCAGCTGGTACCTGCTGGGAATTTAATAAATGATAGCTATTATTAGTAGTAATAATCACTGCTGGGTTTAAGACAGGCCAAACTCTACTGCCAAAACCCACTTGCACTTGCAAAATCCTGGCTGAACCCTTCCCCCCTATGCCTTGACTTTAGTCTATGATAATAGTGCCATTGAGGTTATTCGAGATAACATCTGGATGGAGAGTTATTATGCAGAGGTGGATGCACATCTAATTGAGCAGAGAAATGTCTGGATGTTGTACGAGGTGTGTGGGTGGAGGGCAGTTGCCTGAGGCAGGCTCCAGAGGAGCTTTCTGTGGGGAATGCCACAGCTGTGTCAATAGTATGGGCAGTAGGAGCTGGGAAGGTAATGGGCACCTGGAAGAGGAACAGGTCTGAGGATCCAGAGATCAGACACACAGGATTAAAAGCCTCACATCTTCCATCAGGAGTCTGGCCTTGGTGTTTGTCCTCTGAGTTGAGCTCCCCAGCAATCACCCCAGCATCATTATCTCTTTTTCAAGGCTTGAAACAATGGTGTTAATTGTTTTTCTCTAAGATACTGCTTTTAATCTCTTGTTCTCAAAATTCACAAGTTTGAATGGGTGTTTGGTTCATTACTTGTTCTTTCCAAATAAACCCTGCAATCTCTGTAGAAGAACTAAAGAACACCTCTGCTTCCTGCTGGGCACTGATGTGATCAGCTAGATGGAAGTGCAATGGTGGTACTTGCTGAGGGGAGAAGGGAGGAGCGGGAACTGAGAAACAGGGGAGCCATGTGGAGGGGCTGCAAGTGACTCCAAGAATCCCAGGCTCGGCTTCACTTTGGGTAAATAGGACATGTAACCCTTTCTGGGAAGCTCTAAAAGGCACACAGATGAGAGGAATCTCTATTGCAAACATTAGAAGCTTGGCTGCTATGGGTCTGCTAACTTGGTTTTGCAGAACTGAAAAGACTAGATACAAGTTAATTTGTTTTCATTACACTTGAGGCTTTCAAAAGATGCCAGGGATAATATTATCTGCCAGGTACTCTTAAGGAAACTGAGGTAAAGTTCCCTTATGGCTCTAGCCAAGTCTTGTGGTGGGTAGAATAAGAATGCCCATAACTAACAAGTGGAAGTTCTCACATTCACATCGTCTGAACATTGGTGTAATGGGGAGGAGGACTGGAGTGGCCATCTAAAATCCTCCGTGCTGCTTCTTTTTATTTTATTTTATTAAAACAGATAGCTTTCTTGCTCTCATAGCATATGTGATGCCATAAGCAAACCTGAAAATGCACAGTATAAATGACAAGAAATGGCTTAACTAGTGAGACATGTTATAAGAGGAAATGGAAAGGATCACACTATCCCCATAAATCGTCTAAAAACAGCTATTATTTAGATCAGGATAACATTAATGTCACTACTTAGGTTTCAGACATCTTTATATTTTGGCTTAGCGATTATTTATGGAGCACCTAATGTGTCCTGGATGCAGTGTTATACCTTGGGTACAGAGAGATGAACAAAGACATAGAGGTTGGATTCAAGGTGATGTAGGATAGGAAAAATAATTAGGCAGAAAGGAGACAAATGGGAAAGAAAAATACAGATATCACTTTAATGTAAACACCTGGAACTAAAGCGCGACAGCCTCCATTCCACCTTTGGAAGTTCCTTAGGCCCTGCCCCCCACCTAAAAGCCAGGACAAAGGACACTGGAAATTTACAGCTAAGGGCCGACCTATCTTGAAACCTGAGAAAGAGGAAGGACTCAATTTGGACCACCTACTCAATTTGTGCCCACCAATTCCTGAAGAAGGAGGAGGTCCAGACCTCTTCTGGGCCCAGCACTCTTAAAAGCCTATAAAGGAAAGGAGTAAACCACGCCTCGCTCTCTTGGGACCTGGAAAGCGCATCAGGACAGGAAGATGCCAGCTCACATGTATTTCTTCCCTTTCCATTATTTTCCTAAATAAATTCCTACTTTTTGTTCCTAAATGGCACGTGTTAAAATTCTTTTTATCACGGATGCCAAGGACCCACGTGTGGGACCGGGTATCCCACAACAAAGGGTGTCATGTTCTAGCGGGAAAGATTAAAACCAGTTCTGCAAGGCAGGACCTATAATGCCAAAGTGCACGGTACCTAAGAAGTGTCATTTTGTGGGCTCTCTACCAGTAGCTGCAGAGAAGTTGAGGTATTTTTAAAGAACTAATGATTAGGGAAACTGTCTTAAAGACTGCATTTGAGTGGGACCTTAAAGGAAGCTCAATGCTTCAACAAGGATGGGAGGGAAAGTTCTTCTCACCTCAGGCTTGTCGATGGAGGGTAACTCTGCTTAGCTGGTCTGTGTGTAAAAGAAGTGAGATGCCATCTGGTGTCATATTTGTGGGTTTGGACTTCATGGAGAGTTAGCAAAGCCTCAACATTTTTGAGTGGAGTAGTGGCATAACGCAAGTTGTCATTTGGAAAGCAAGATCTGATGAAGCTGGGCAGGAGAATGCATCAGGAAAGGTCTGGAGGCTGGAGATCAAACAGATGAAGGAAGCCAGAGGCGACATGGGAAGCAATGTAGTGCAGAGCTGGGGTAAAATCCACTGAACAGAAAAGAAAGAAATTGTATGTAGTCAGATTTTATTGATTAGGAAGTAATCAATCAGTGGAGAAAGGATCTGTTTACCAGCTAGGAAGCATCCAAGTAGCTTTACTAGTGTCTGAGCTACAAACCAGTTGCTTCAATCAGCTCAGTAAATATAATTGTGTGCCCAATATTTTTATGGTTCAACTGGTCTTTTGTGACCGCTTCTAGACAGCATAAACCAAAGCCTGAATATTTTTTAGTCAGTTTACATGCATATTTTGGTATTTTTTTTGTATATGTACATTCAAATATTTCTGGATGAGGAGGAGCTTATGGTGGAATAAATCCATTTGAAAATAGCAATCTTTTGGTTACTCACTAACTTGAACCTGAGAGGGAGGGAGGGCGAGGGAGCGGGGTGGGAATTGGGGGAAGGGGTTAAATGAGAAATGTGAGCACATATGTCGTTTTTAATTTGTACCTAACAAAGACGTCTGCTTACATTGTACGAATAATAAAAAAAAAATAAAATATTCATTAGAAAAAAAAAAAGAAAATAGCAATCTTAGCTTTGCCAGGGTTGGGTTTTAAAGGGAAATTATGGACCATTATTTGAAATGTTATTCTATTTTGTTCTTGAAGTATGACTTCTTATTCCCAAGAAAAAAGATAAAGAATCCCAATAATGAATTATGTGGCAGATGAGGCTCAGCAAGTTGTTTTTGTAATTCCTGCTGCACGAGAGGGCTGTTTCCTGTGACTAACATGACATGCACTACAGGAGGAGCTTTGCTTAAGCCTCCCAACGAAAGAAGAGAAATTGGAAGGTAAAGTTTGGCACGTTAATTTAAATTTTTGATAATAATGGGTAAGTAGAGTGAAAAGGAAAACTTGAAATTTTGAGACATATGGAATGAAGATTAGGGTAAGCTTACGATACAGGCTACTTCAATATATATCATTCCTTTATTCATTGATATTGTTTATAAAAAATAAAGAGAAAACAAAAGGATTGCTAACAAATGCGTAGCTCCTTGGTCATAATGCATTGTGGGAGCATACGTTCCATCTGATATTTATAAAGGATCGTCTTTATGGGAAAGTGGTCTAGGGTGCTGCTCTGCTTTAAAGAGTGCACATGGTTTTGGATTGATTTCCCTGAACAATTGTCATCTTATAGGTAAAGGTTCTGTCTATAAACTAAGATCATTAACCTTTAAAGAGGATGCTCCTAAATAAGTCACCAGTTTTAGGACCTTCAGCTCTCAAAGAGACTGCTGTCCTCAGTCCCTCAATTTAAATACAGCTCCCCTTTCATGGCACTCTTTTTCAGGATAGCTCTAATTTATACTATTTTCTTATTCTACCTCTCCTCCCTTGAGTTGATAAATGAGGACCTGTACCTAGATATCCAGCTCTGACCTCTTCTCCGAGCTTCAGATTTCTTTATTGGTCGCCATCTCAACTTTTCTTCTTGAATATTTAATAATTATTTCACATTTATTGTGGACCAAAGAACTCCTCACCTTAAGCAAACCTTTTAACTCAAATTTATCCATCACCAAGTTTCTCAGGCAAAAGCTTAACCACCATTCTTGACTCTGTTCTTTCCTTCACACTCCATGGCCAATCCATCAGGAAGTCCCTGTGAGCTCTAATTCTCAGATATGTCCTAAGTGTATCTGTTTTCTAACATTCCTACTGCCACAATTTTAGTCTAACCACCATCCTATCTCTTCAGTGGCCTTCGAATGTGCCTCCTGGTCAGAGTGATATTTTAAAAGATTAATTAGCTGGGTGTGGTGGCACCCGCCTGTAATTCCAGTACTGAGAGCCTGAGACAGGAGGATCACAGGTTCAAAGCCAGCCTCAGCACCTTAGTGAGACTCTGCTTCTAAATATAAAATAAAAATAGGGCTGAGTACAGCTCGGAGGTAGAATAGAATACCCTGGGATCAATCTCCAGCACCATACATATGCATGCACGCACACACACACACCAAAAAAAAAAAAAAAAAAAAAAAAGGAAGGAAGAAAGAGAGAAAGAAAAGACTAGTTAGGTCAGACTATTTCCCTGCTTAAAAGCTTCCCATGTGTTCCTGTTGTAGTCGATATGAAATCCAAGAACCTTACCTGGCCAGCTGAGACCTGTGGTATCCAACTACATTTATCACTTTCTTCTTCATTCACTTGCGGTGGTCAACAGTAATTTTCTTCTTTTAGATTCTTTGAGAAACATGAGAAACACAGAGCCTTTAGAAGCCTATCTCTAGAACTTCTCCACCACATCTAGACTGTTTTATTTGCCATGATGTCTCCAGTACTAGAAAGAGAGCCTAGGATGTGGTAGAAAACAACACTTGTTGGCTGAAGGAATAGATACAGTTAGCACTACAAAAGTCAAATATTGTACTCGGAGTGTTGTCAAGATCAGGGCAAACACAGATCATCTAGAAAACAAATACAAAAGACAAGGTTAGATCTATTTACTTACAAGAATGTTTATATGATGTTTTAACATGTTATAAGACTACATTATATTCTAGAGATCACATCATCATTAAAACTATGTAATGGTTTTCATAATTCTTTAATGGTAATTCCATGAGACAAGAAGAAGCAATGTTTGAAAAGTATGTTCTAAGTCCACTTGATTTTTGCATAGATTACTAATAATAGCAAGTGTTTTGCATATGAGTTTGAATATGGGAAAAGTGCAGGGACATTGCAAATGATAAATAAAACTATTCAACTAACTTTTGAATATATTCTGTAGTATATGATGAGAGAATTGAAGACCATGTTCTAAGTCAAGCCCCAGATAAAATGCACATTATTTTTGATGTTAGACTATAAAATAATATATAGGCTGAGAATCCCTTATTCAAAATATTTGGGATCAGAATGTTTTGGATTCCAGATATTTTTAGCTTTTGAATATTTACATATACATAATGAGATATCTTGGGGATGAGATCCAAGTATAAACATAAGATGTTTTATATATACTTTAAACACACAGCCTGAAGGTAATTTCATACATTTTTAGTGTACCTACATTTCTACTGTAACCCACCACACAAAGTTGGGTGTGGAATTTTCCACTTGTGCCATTGTGTCAATCCTTCCCAAATCTTGGATTTTGGAACACTTAGAATTTCAGATTTTTGGAACAGGGATATTCGACCTAACCTTTACTGAATCCTCCACCTTAGGCTATCTCTTTGGCAAGAGTGTAATTCTCTACTCTTTCACAATGGCCCTGCAATTGACATCTTCCATGGTTGAAGGTGAGTTATTAGAGAGCAAGCCTGCTCATTGCATAATTTAGCTTTCTCTCTTGCCTATTTAAAAACACCCCCCAAAAAAATTTATTAAGAAAACTTTTAGTTTTTCTTCCCTCAGGATTGCTATTAATAGGCACACCAAAGCAAGGAAGATTTGAGCCATTTTAAAATATGTAACCCATATTAATGAATTAATTACCATATAATACTTAAAGCGTTGATTATTCGTACATGAGAGCTTTCATTATTAATGATTGCTTATGAAATTAATCTTTCCAATTTCCATTATGATTCAAATTTATTTGATTAGTTGGTCTCATGATTCACATTTCTGTCAACCTCTACTTTTAGTTTCTGAGGCATGAAATGACATAAAATGTCTTTGGGGGAAGAACACTTAGAATTAAGATTTTGCTTTGATGCACCAAATAAATGAAAATTAGATGAATAGGAATGGTACTTTGTTTTCTTTCACACACTGTCCTCTGGTGTTTAAATGTCTACATTGCATGTTAAGATGAAAATCCAAGATCAAATGCAAAAAGTTAATAGCTTCTTACACTTGGGGAAGTACCTTTATCTTTACTTTTGTCTTAATTATCTACCTTATCAAAGTTGTGAGCAAATGGAAAATTCAATAAAAATAATAAAATAATAAAACTTACACACTTTCTCATATACAAACTAAATGCTTATAGGATGCATAGTCAAGCTGACAGAATAGAGACTATCCTTTGAAGTGTAGTGGAAATTTCTTTTAACATGAAGTTATTCATTACTAAGTAGTTCACTTCTCTCCTATATTTTTTTACTTAAGACTTTTCACTAGAGGTTCTGACAAAGGAGAATTTAGTGATGGTCTAGAACAGACACGAGGAGCAATTAGACCCCAATCAGGGCTTTGTGCTTCTTTTGGAATTCTGTAATTCTAACAAATCTCCCCTGATTGCTTTAATTGGACATTTTTTTCAACAGTTTCTCTCCCTTAATTTGAATTGAAATTAGAGTTAAAATTTTCTAAATGCTATTTCTCTGCTTTAATTGAGTTTATAATTTTTATATGACTTGTTTTGAGTATCATTTGGATTGGCTAGGGGCTGGACATATGGATTTAATTGTTTTTTTAAAAAATTTTGAGCAGTCTTTTGTCTCATTTTCCTCTAAATGATGACTGTAATCATGCTGCCTTCTCAATTGTCATGAATTTGTTTTTTAATTTAATTTTTATAGGTCCATTATAATTATATGTAACAGTGGGATTTCATATTTGTACATGTACATAACATAATTTGGTCAATTTCAATTCCTGGTACTTTCTGATTCCCTCTTCTTCTCTCTCCCGTGGTCCCCTTTCTCTACGCTACTGGTGTCCCTCCTACCAAATGTCATGAATCTGGTTTTCTTTGTTTGGTAGAGTTGACTGAGGAAGCCCAATCAAATCTGTGACTGAGTATGGGAAATGATAAATGACAGCCCGAGGGAATTTATTATTTTTATGACAATATGTTCACTAAGGGCAAGCCATTCTGGGTAATTAGCATGAGGCCATCTGGAAAGAACTATTTTTTGAGAGAGATGTGTTTTTGCAGGTAGAGGGTTTTCTCCAAAGCTGGAAGAACGCTTCTCAGACATATTAATGGGGCATCCAGCATTGGGAGCCAGGGTGGTGTAAGTGACTTCTTAAGTGCTTGTCAACACTAAGAGTCTGTGACCCAGTGAGAAATTTACATGCTTTCATAAATTTCCCACTGCGGGGCAGTGATGAATGGCACCTGGCAAACATCTGAGCCTGTGACCTCCAAAATGTGGGAAGTTTCCTCTTAGAGTGATGGATACTGTGGAGAGTTAAGTCCAGACATCACTCAATGCTAGTTCTTGGAGGAACAGAAAGGATTATATAGTGGAGAAGGAGTGCATCTTATGGGTCACCTACTGAGATATATGACAGTCCTGTGCTTTACATCCAAGATGCTCTGCTCTTGAAGGCTCATGGTGCAGGGACCATGCTTGGCCTTGCTCACTAGCAAATCCTCTGCATCCAGCACAATGTCCAGCAGGCAATAAGCATTTAGTAACTACGTGTTGGAGGAATAGATGAGTGAAAGTTGCCATGGCAACCCCAAAGAATTCAAATTATGTTCTTAACTTTCCAGTATTTTTTTTTTTTTTTAGATGGAAGTCTATCTTGCTCAGGCTGACCTCAAACACTCAATTCTCTTGCTTCAGTCTCCTGAGTGGCTGGGATTGCAGGCATGAGCCACCATGCCCAGCATTCACTGCTGATTACTTCTCTCTCTGTTTTTCTCTCTCTCTCTCCCTCTCATCTCTACCTTTCTCTCTCTCTCTCTCTCCTCCATCCATTTATCTAATTTTATACTTAGAAAAATAAGATTAAACCCTAAAATTTGTGAGAAACTAATATTAAAGGCTTCATTTTCAAAAATAAAGAATGTAGTCAAGTTTTTAGTTAAAAAATTGACAAAGATGTCTAAGAGGGATATTCGCTGACTGATTGGTATGGCTTGGTGAATTCACTGTGACTTGAGGTTTGGCTCTTAAGTTGACAGATTCAGATTTGGTAATTAACCACTGATATCACTATTACCTCAAAATTTGCTTTTTCTACCAGTAATGGATAACATTTATTAGAAGTTTAATCATCTGCTGAACTCAATGTTTAAATACATAACCTCATTTAATCCTCATAAGGACTGAGGTGAGTACTATCATTGCTCCTGTTTTTATAGATGAAGAAACTGAAGTTCATAGTGGTAAAGTGATTTTCTCTAGATTAGACAACTATACTGAAATAAAGATAATGCTACTTTCATAATTAAAAACAAAACTTTGGTATTTCTGTAATATCTTAGCATATTATGAAAAATGCTAATTCATGGTTACCAAAGCTGTGGTTTAGTTTAAATATTCAGTCTTGACAGTGCATCTGTGTGACTACAAACACAGTAATCTACTTTGTGCACATGAAGTCCCAGCCAGATACCCTTCCTCCCTCTTTGTGCTCTTGACAGGCTCTGGGATGTAAAGCTGTTTGTGAAGGGGCATCTCTGAGTCTTCCTTCTCCACTGGAAGGTCCCTGGCTGTGTCCCTGTCCTGCTGTAACTTACTAGTCCATCATTCTATGCAGGGGTGTGGAGCCCGGGGTGTAGCAATGCTGGGAAGAAAACCACAAGCAGGAAGCATGGTTTGCCAGACACTGTTTGCACGCTTCAGCTTGGAGTCATCAGTGGGAATATGGAATGGATTAAGTCTGGGCCTGCCTCTTTGTAAAACCATCTTTAACCCCCACCATTCAAGAATATTCTAAGCACACTCGTCTCAGGCTTATTGCATTAGAATCTCCCCAGGTTTTTAAAGTCAATATTTAAAAAAAAAAGTTTTCTCAGGATTCAGATCATTTAGATTGTAGAAAAAAACAAGTCAAAGTGTTTGAAATCCAGGCCTGGAAAAGTGAGGTCAAAGGAGAGAGTAGAAGTACTCCCATGACCCCCCCAACCCCTGGCTTAAGATATAGTGTTTCCTGACAGATACTTTTTTTTGTGTGTGTGTGTGGTAATGGGAATCAAACCCAGGGATATTCTACATCTGAGCTATACCCCGATGCCACAGCTCCTTAATAGTTGGATCATGAGCAAGGATCAGTCCAGTGGAATCCTGCAAGGCAGATGCTTCCAAGAAGGGATACATGGCATATCCTGCTTTACATTATAATATATTCTGGGGACATTGGGTACTTTGGGTCTTGTTTATTATTAAAAAAATTTCTTAAAAAACAGGTGGTGGCCAGTCGGATAAACAACCTCTTGACGTTAGCTAAAAAAATAGTGCCTTCAGACAAACAACATAAGAATTCTCTGATCACTTACAAACATTAGTCAGAAAACAGGCTCTTCAAGGTAATTCAGATATAGTTACTAATCAACCTTATGTTCTCCCTCGGCACATAGATATAGAAGACAAAATAGCTAAACCAAAGAGATTTAGGTCTACAATCATATCTATGGGTAAAGAAGGGTATAAGAATATGGGTATCTGGTACCCCTTTATAGGATCAAAGCACAGGCAGTCTTTACCAACTCCCACAGTGTCTCCCTGGAGCTTTACAGGACACATTAATAAAGATAGACGGAATCTAGCTGACAGAAACAGCAGATGGTTTAGAAAAACCTCCCTAGATTAGATCAATGGATACAGGCCTATTCCTCGTTAATCTTTAACATTGCTTTGTACCAGAGTCAAAATAAAATCATTATATACTGATGTATAACCTTTCAAAAAAAACAAGTTTGCTATCGTCAAACTGCCTGATGACCTGTCCATAAACGTTCCTGTTCTATGTGCTTCACTGCCAAATAAAAAGTATAAAAACAGCTACTTGTGAACAATAAAGTAGATATGCTTCATCACTACATTTGGTGTGCGTATTCTCATGACCTCGTCTCATTCCCCACCTGTCAAAGGACCCCCTACTCCTGCCAGGGCTGGTCCCTGGCACCCCGAGCCCCTTTAATTTTTTTTTTTTTAATCAGGATCCTGCTAGGTTGCTGAGAGTCTCACTAAATTGTTGAGGCTGTCCTTAATCCTGCAATCCTTCTGTCTCAGCCTCCCAGTACTAGGATTACAGATGTTTGCCACCACCCCCAGGTAGATGCCTTCCTTTTGCTGTGATGATTGGCTCCAGCAGGCTTCCTCCCCTTAGGGGAGACCAGCCCGCCCAGACCTAAAACAGTCTTTGTTTGGCATAAGACCATTAACATCGACAGTTCTTTAGGAAGTAGTAATAATGACAATAATAAATCCTGAGTACTTATTATGAGCCTGGCACAGTCTAACTGCTTGCAGCTATTATCTCAGTTAGTATATATATATAAATATATATATATTTATATGCACATATATTAGATAATTATACACAAAAATGATGATTATATAGACAGAATAACTTATGTGAGATCAGGGAAGTAATTTGGGTAGGGAGAAAAGTTGTCTTCATAGAGTTTTTATAATAATGGAAAAGAACACATTTACTTGTTTGTTTCCTTCACTGTTCTGAGTCACTAGGCCTCGAGG